>JAGXJF010001303.1:0-140715 GCA_019208055.1 Stipa capillata
GCTCTGTGACAACATATAGCACTAAACGTTTTAGATACAACACAAAAATATAGCTACTAAAAAAATTATATCTATTTAATGCACATAGATACAGTTTTAAATACAAACTATTTAGACTGCCCTAGTTTTAGATACAAACCATTCAGACTACCCTAAGAGAAATGATCATGAGCTATGCAGCAAAAGGTGCCTAGAGATTATTAAATGGTCATATGTAGACTAAATACTCCCTCCGTCAAATCATGTAAGACGTTCACATTTTTCAAGTTTGAAATTTGATCGTAAATTACTCGTAAAATACTTGGTTAATTCATAGATGCAAACTTACAACCATATGAAACTATTCTTAAGTATGAATCTGATAGTATCAATTTTCTATCACATGGTCCATATATTATTAGATTAACTATTAGTTAAAAATAAATCTTAAAAATCCTCGAAGCTTTACATTGTCCAACGGACGAAGTAACATTGTTCAAATGATCTAGTACATTTCTAAGTACTGAGTTTGGGGCGGAACACATACGTGCGTCTAAATACTACTGTCGCAAGAAATCCAACACATTTCACGGAGCTCCTGGGGAATAATATTCTTCGGTCTGCTTTGATGTAGGTGATGGTGCAGCTTTCAGAATGGTCTTCCGTGGTCGTGAACTCGTGGTGTTTAGCGCCCAAACGATCAAATCCCATCATGTATGGTGGGCATCGGCGGAAGCAGCACTATTCTCCATCTTGTCGACAATCAAACGACCTATCTTATCAAATTGCAAGTTTGCAACTGCAGCATGCTAACTTTGGCACGTGGACGACTCGTCGTGCCAACGTGATATGCGTTCACATACTTGTAAAGAGGGTTTACAATGATGTCACCTTTTAGTCATACCGTGACACCATTACACAATAGATTATCTTTAAAAAATTATAAAAGGTTTAAGAAAAATTATCAATATTGATACTATGTATACTATAAAACTCCAAATCCAAATACGACCCATAGCCTAAGAAATAGAAAAAATATATTCTTATAAATAGTATCAAACTAAATTTGGAGTGAATAATATCCAACTAGTACTACTCACAACAAGATTTGTCTTTTTATTTCTCGAGTTATGGATTAAATTTAGATTTAAAATTTTATGGCACGGTAGATACATTTATCACCAATGTTGTAAATTATTTTCATAATTTTTATAACCTTTTAGAGGTGATACCATATGTTGGTATCATGATATTATCTAAAGGTCGGTATCTCTAGATATATTCTCTTGTACCGTTATAGCAAGTAGCAAGGGCCTATGACCCACGGTTAATGCTGGTTCAAAATGACAGTTTTTCAAATAGTGATAAAAACAACCTGTTCTTCGGGCGTCTCACACAAGTTGTCGGAGGCGCAACGCTGCTCTCATCGGAGTTGAGCGACCGAGCGAGACTACGAGAGCAAGATCGGCAAGTGCGCGGCACGATGACATTTTACGAAACACGGCCAGGGATAGTGCAACGTAGAGTGGATATGGACCAATTGAGGCGTGACGCACATAATAGTGTGCATGCAGGTGTAAGGAGCAACAACTCAAGGGATGCTGCAGAGTCGGGTAGGGCTCCCTCACGTCGAGCACGGCCAAGAGGCAACAGCACGCAGGCAAATAGATGTACGTAAGTGACCAGTGGTGGAGGCAGAAATTTGAGGTTGCAGAGCCTAACGAAGTCATATATTGCAACTATGTTGATCAGAAGAGTCAAGGCATGCTAATACTAATAATTTTCTTTAGAATTTAAAGGGTTAACATTGACCATGAATATATTGTTGGATCATTCAAGGCTCCTGCCAGTCCCCCTCTCTCCACCACTGTACATGACCTGCAAGTACAATTCATGAGTCATGTTCCACATGTGTGTAAGCATAATTGTTAAACTTGAGAATTTGAACCCATCCTGTGAGGGGATGAATATGGCATAATACGTTGGACGATTTGTATTGAGTCTTGAGAACGAATATATATAGAATATATGATTTGAAATACAAGAAGCTCCTAGATATAAGATTGAATCATAACAAATCATATCATATCCCATGTAGCATGCACAACTGGATATACTCTAACATCCCCCCGCAGTCGGAGCAGGAGCGTCGTGGATGCTCAGACTGGAGTGAAAACCGACAAGTTGCTCCAGCAGATGATAGCCCTTTATGCCAATGTCAAGGTAGCCAAGAGCGAGGACATCATAGCTATAGTCGAGGTAGCAATGTAACAGATTGCCGTGGTCCATGTAGCCGAAGTTGGGGTTGCCGTAGTAAAGGTAGCGCACTCGCGGGTGCAAAAAAACTCCGTGAACAAGACGATGACACGATTGAGGTACTCGTCAAGGAAGAAGTTGAGGTCGAAGATGATGCAGTCGAAGCCATAGTAGAAGAAGCACCAAACCAGTTTTGCCAGAACCGGGGATACGTTGGGGACGAATGCACATGTTGATTTTGCCAGAACCGAATGCGCGAGGGAGGGACCAACACAAGCCATGCAATAGTGTCTGAAGGGTTGTAGAAGCAGCAACAAAGAGAAACGTGACGATGGTTGCAGTGCGTAGAGCAGCGGAGAAGATGCAACACGCATGAAGTGTATAAATTTTCTTTAGAAGATGATTATTTTAAAGGTTGCCTAATTTTCCAAAGTCTAAATTAAGTATTTTGGGATTGATGCGGCACGTAATTAGATATACTCTTATTACTCTCGTAGCAATGCAAGCTCATTCAGGCAGACCAAAAATATGTGTAGACATTGTCTACAAGAGGTCGGCCGGGCATGCCTAAAACCTCTCGATACTACATGCCAGCTCCATCCATCCTCTTTAACATAACCAATTTAAACTATTTTGGGACATAGAAACGTTCTGGTATCTCACAACTTAGGAATTTCAAGAGAATTTTGAATAAACTTCAATGATAAACTCAAACCCTCGCATAAATAGTGGTCTTTTTTATTTAAAGAATTCTCGAAGGGTTTCAATCTTTAGGATTTTTTTTACCTAGATGTTTGATTTATAGGATTAGAAATAGCTTTAAAAAATTATGAGCTATTTTACACTTAATTTGAAAGAAATTTTTTTATTGAGTCCAACCTCTTAGAAATTTTCCTCTATATCTATGACAACTATGTTATGCATGCCATCTCTAAAGAAAATTCATACACTTTTATTGTGGTGCAATCAAATAACTTTTATTACTTATATATACGTTTTCAATTCTTTAAAATACAACATGCCGTGACATCTAATGTTTATGTTTTTTCTATTTCTATATTTTAAGAATCCTCTAAATCAAAAGGTCCTAAACCTGCTAGAAGTTCCTAAGGTCTCATTTGAAACGTGAAAATCCTTTGTGAATTCCACAAGAATTAGTTCAACTCCTGTGAAATGCCTGTAAGTTTTTTGTGAAATTCCTACGTTCCGGCTAAGGTTTCGAACAAGTGGTAGCGGGGAGCACTTCGGGCAAGAATCTAAAATTACATAGGCTGCTGGCCCTAGCTTCAAAAAGGGTGAGAAAAAACGGACTGCCTTGACTCTCGGTGCCTTTTGTCGCCTTGAGTGCTGTGCGTACCGTTACCTGAAAAGCCCGGTTAGAGCAACTCCAAGGGCCTCCCCAAAATGGACTCCAAGCTATTTTTGGGGAGCACAGTAGAAAAACCGAGCTCCAACGGCCTCCCCATAATGGACTCCAAAATTGGCGCTTCTCCATCTTTGCCATCCCCGTAGCCAGAAGTAGCGTCTCGCCAAGCCTCCTCCATCTGTGCCAACGTCATCTGAAGCACCAAATTGCTCGAGGGGAACAGGAGAGGAGACGGAGAAGAGGGCTCACCGGCGAGGAATTGAAGTGGGACGGCCAGTGGAGGGAGATCGGGACAGTGGAGCTCGTCGGCTGGAGTTGGAGGAGGCGGTCGAATTCCGGCGTTGTGGTCGCCAGCGCGGGTTGCTGACCACGGAGATGAGTCCCTCTCGTCGGCGCGGTGCTGCAGGCGGACGGAATCGGCCGGAGGCGCCTCGGTTCGCCGGATCAGAAGCGGCAGCGGCGACGGGAGCTGTGCACGGCGGCGGCGCAGCTTGGCTTGTGGGTGGCGGCGCGCGCGAGGAAAAGGAGAGGAGGAGGGAAGAGGAGGAGGAGGAGGTGAAGGGAGCGGCGGCGTGCGGGTTGGGTGCGAGCGGCCGAGCTGGCCAGGGGAGGCAAACTTGGCCCAGGAGGGTGAAATATGGAGGAGGGTGAAATATGGAGAGTCCATTGGAGTGTAAAAAAATATGGAGAGTAAATTTTTTAGAGAGACTCTCCATATGGAGATATGGAGAGGTAAATATAGGGAGACCCTTGGAGTTGCTCTTAGAATTCAAAGCTTGGCTGCGTCTGTACTCTACACGACTGTCAGAGGCAGCGTCACGGGATGAGAAGAGATGGACGCGCTGCACTTTGCTGCTTCCTACTCCTGCTCAAACACTGTACAGCTTCTTCTCTAATTTAGCTCAAGACTACTTAAAGTGACCAGTCACAATCTTCAGATGTCTTCAGATGGCCCTCGTCAGTACTCTGCGAAAGAGTGAAGAACCAACGGTTCTTTCATGCTATGAAATGCACGTTAACATCTCGCAACATAATGTAATGCCACCACAGTTGCAACTCACTCACAGACTCGGAGAACAGACTGGCTGAGTGGCACCAAACCGAGGTCTTCTTTAATTTGCAAGAATTGCAGGGAATTTCGTAGAAAGTTTACATAGATTCTGCACGAGTTCAACAGAAAACAGTTCAATTCCCGTAGAAAACTGGGAAAAATTCCGAGGGCTCAGGTATCCGTACAACCAAGCAGAAGGTGCAGTGATCAGGAAAATAAAAGAACAAATTGTGAGCTCATCGCGTGTACGTAATAATCTTGCGTCTAAACGCGTGTTGACTTCTACAAAGCTTGAAAAGACAAAATTCAGGTTGAGTAGATATACTCTTCCTCCCCTCTTAAGGACGCAGGCACTACTACCATACTGATATCAAAAGTTTTGCGTTGTCGATTTAGTTGGTTCTATCGACCATCTGGTAACATCATTTGGAGCTGAATGCCTGAATCACTGGCTGTACACGTTAGGAGAGATATTGCTGCCCACTGTCAACCACATCACCCTCCAATGGTGAAAACCCCCTGACCATTAGCCACTAGGTAAACATGATCAGGTCCCGTCTAAACTTGCAAGAAATATCTAGATGGTATGACACAGAAAATGACATGACTTCATGAAATACTTGGAGATAATCAATCAAATTTAGAGGGGAAAGATTAGAAACGGCACAAGAAAACTGGAGCATAGAATTAACAAGTTTGGATCATGACATAGATTCTTCAGGTTACAGCCACGTGGAGAAGAAACCATGAAGATTTACCAAAAGATAGCTTTAACTGTTCAAACTGTAGATGACCTAACCTAATCTAATTTACTTATGCGGCTTCATGAGTCTAAGTTCAGCATGGCGTCTGCCTTGGCCTCAATGTCGCTCTTGCTCCTGACAATGCATCTCTTTTTTGTTTCATCGTCCAGGTAGCCAAGGTCTTCAGCAACCGCAATGTGCGCATACAACAGCTCTTCAAGTTTGTCAGCAGGAGCAGCCATCTTACCTTTGTCACCTCCGATTTCCTGGAATTCTTCCTTTCCGTGGTTCTCGGCGGTGAAATGCTCGTGAATTCTCATTGCGTCCTGAAATCCAGATATTGTTGGCAGAAACTTCACCAAGAACACGCTCTGATTGGCTGGTCTTCCATGGGTTACCTTTGCCTTGTCACATGCAACCCCAATATCTGGTCACAGGGCGACAATGGGCTTAAACTTCGAAAAGTCCAAAGAGAAGAAACACAACAAACAAAACACAGCACAAGTTTTTATTCATAAGTATTGTATTTTGTGTTGGAAGCACAGAACCGGTAGACCCGTTTTGCTCAAAGGTGCTATCGGACTACAGCTGCAAAGGAACAAACGATGATGCTTGAAATGTATCAGCTGGTCTTATCATTCTATCTCAAGGAAGCATGTGATAAGAAAAATGATAGCTGAAGCTAGATAGCTCAGATCCTAGGTTGCATATCTATGGGGACAAAAAAAATATAACAAGTGGCAAATTCATAACATATATATTCTTTTGGTGCTTAATGCAGACTAACCTGCAAGTAGACCTTCAATTTCTTCTATTGACACAATCTTTGCTTTGGCAACCTTTGCCTTGTTCACGATGGAGCTGTTATGTATTACGATAACTGGAGGCCATAACATCAGATCTCTCTTCATGGCATTTACTTCCTCAGCTGGAACAGACTGATAGGCTTTAGAAGTGTCTGGAGCAACATGCCAATTCCACCCCATCAGAACACAGAGTGCCTTGTGAAAACCTAAATGTTTTGTCTTCAGACCAGGTTTGCATGTATCGTAAGCATGTGACATTAAGGCATGAATGTCTGGAAACTTCCTCGCGACACTGTTGTAAGAAAGAAGTGAACAAAAGCAAATAAACAAAGCATTTCTTCAGGTTAGACATTCTATGCAAATGTTCAATGACATCAGATTTTTACAAATACAAGAAATTTGTTTTCGCTATCCTTCCGAATGCATTATGACTAATGACAAAATGGAAACAATTCAAAGGACATAATCAACTATATGCCTGTGAGCAGATAAAAATCACATAGAAAAGAAAGTGCTAAAAATGTGAATTGTTGGGATCTATGGTTTGGAAATTAATTTCCCTTAGGAACACCTAAAAAATTACTTAGGAACACCTAAAAATCAATCAACCCTTGAAGCTAAGATGCTAGAAAAACTCGTATCTGAAACTATACTGCATTAGCTCAGCAAAACAAATGAAATGCACAATGGTTGCTTCATGCAAATACATCTGAATGGAAGTCTGAAGATTAAATTTGACCAAAATTAGCATGACACATGGCAAAATCCAAGAAAGCAAAGATGAGGGATATCTGGTTTGAACAAGAAAAGTTGACAACTAATCAAATTTGCAGGTAAGATGGCATCTGCATACATACTAACCAGCAGACCAAGTTAAAACAAAGTCAAAATTTAATCCATCCCAAGGGACAACTATGTCCCTGGAAAGATATATTCAATGAAATAATCTTATTTAATCAAATTTCTGGTCCATGAGAACAAAAATGTTACTAAAAGCTTAACAAAGATGCTTAGATAAATCTTCATGGAAGAATCATTAAACCACTTGCAATGATATCAATAAAAAAATGGTAGGTATAGAAATTCCAATTAGTGAGAAATAAAAAGACAGCAAATGCAATGAACATTGGTAGTTATTATAGTGCTCAAAGACCACAGATATGAAAACAAATTATAATCTATATAGAGCTGATCAGTAATATACTACTACCCATACTGCAGAAAAATCAACAGGAAAATGCAAATACAAAAGTAGAATTCAAGCTCAACTTACCCACCAGGATGGAAAAAGCAAAAGAGAACATGATAATAATTAGGTAGACAACATTCCTCTCATACCCTACTTTAAATTAAACACAACCGTTGGTTCAACCTACAGCCTCTGGAAGCATATAAATATAGCGTGCGGTACAACCAGAGTGGAGTCCATGCTACTGGTCTGAGTCGTACTGCAAAAACTAATATGTGCCAGCCAGCCTTCAACATTTTAAGTTAACAAACCTGCACATGGTAAATGGTGTTCACCTTGTGTTTGCAAAATTCGATGTTACCAGTAGGCTAGATACACCTCACAAAGTAATCATGCTGGAGGGCTTTGCAGAGGATCCACAGAGGTTTTTACTTGATTGATGAAAAATATAGCAAGCAGTATAGCCTGCGATATTTATGATCCTGGTTGTCCAAAGAATAGTGCAAAAGGAATTTGGTAATTGGTGCATCTGACCTCACATGATGCAAGCTTGGGTGATTCCCAGGCATTAGTAACCAGGAGTTCCAATCCCCAACTAGCTCAAATGCAGCAATGATTTATGAAGCTACTTTCTCATGAACAGCACCATATTGTTACTCAACTTTCTTCCAGCCATCTTGCTCCAGTACATCTGCAATGCGTTACTCCAAAGAAGTTACACCATCATCCTTAGTTGCGTTAGCCAGGAATGTCAATCCACATCATACAGCAATGCTGGAATTGATCAAAGCCTTTCGCAATGTTTCACTGCCTGAAGCCTATAAGCAACACCAACATGCTGTGGTGTATTGTGCCTCTGAACTGAAACAGGAACTGACAATGTTGGCATAGCCTAGGATTCTCAACCCCAGCAGCCCATTTCATCCTAACAGTAGCATCTACAGGAAATTACAAGGTTTTCGCGCAGGGGAAGGGGGTGGGGCGAACCTTTTTGCAATTACCTCAATAAAGCTACTAATATAGTTCGGCTATGCTAACCTAAGCTACAGGGTCAATCATATCTAGGGAAAATAACACGACCAGATAATATAAATTTTGAAGGATTCCTCCATTCCAGTCACCAAATCAGCAAGCAAGCGGCTGCTGAAAGGACCAGAAAGTGCATTCTAACACAAAGATAGAAGGAACTATTTAGCTGGTAGTGTTAGCACAGATGAAGGAACACAAACCTGCCACATATAGAGCAAGATAAAGACCCTTTTGGTGCCTCACGATATCTCCTCTGCATGATCAGGCTCTCATTTAATATCTTTGAGAACTTGAGGAAGGCTTGGTGAACTTGCTTACTGAATTCTTCTGAACCTTCTGGTGGATCTTTCTGCACAGAAAGATCCTCTTCATCTGGAGCATCCTCATGGTTCGATTCAGTGTCTCTATGATTATCTTCTGACAACTTCAAAATCTTGTTTGGCCTAACAACTTCATTTCTCTCTGATGTATATCCACCATGGAATTGAGGAAGAACAGCTCTCAATCTCTTTTTTGCACTTTTTGTCAATCCTCCTCTTCCTCTTTCAAGCATGGCAGATCCCCCAAATTGTGGCTGGTCCATAGGTCTGGATAACCTCTGAGAGATACGTCTGTATCTTGAACGCCCATTAGCCAATGTGTTAGGATGGGGATGGTTTCCCTGATCTGCATCAATCCATTCCTCATTGATGTTACTTGGCATAGCAATCCTTGAGAAAACACTACGACTAGTTGGCATATCATATCTTGCATCATATCCATCTTCATCATCAACAAAGTCATAACTTCTTGACATTCTCTCAGGGGATAGGTCATATTCATCAATTTCGTCGTTGTAATACTCTCGTCCTGGAGGACCATCAGCTTGGTATATATCCATATCATGATCACTGTATGCAGCTCCCCGGGATCCTCTTCTATAAGCCATGGGAGAAACTTCCTGATCACTTAACTCACGGCCATCCTCAAATGAAGCAAACTCATGTTGACGAACTGGGCACCTTGCAAGTTCAAGAGGGTCAGTTTCAGGAGAGCGTGAGTAGCGTATATGATCATCCCTTGTCTTGTGATAATGTGTGGGTGTATCTCCATGATAAGAATGCTGCACATTGTATTCCATGGTATCCTCATCCTCTGCCATCATGTGGGACAGCCTCACTTGGTGGTTACTCCTCTCATCCTTGAGGCCTGTCAAAGGAGATGAGCCCAATGTGTGCCTGATGCTAGCCCTTGAATCCCGTGAGTCATTTCCATATAAGTTCCCTGATGCAAGATATCTGTCATTTTCTGGACCCCTTCTGCCATATCCATCTGCATCATATTCCATGGATGCAGTTCTTGGTGGATGCTTATAGTGTGTCTGCCTTGTAATGTCCAGTAATATCTTGTCATCATGACCAGTGCCGTACTCTAGTGAACTTTCTGCGAACCCATGAACATGACCACTCCCATGTCCTAAGGAATCATGAGGTCTGCCAAGGCCATCCATGATGTAGCCATTGCTTCGCTCATAACCTGCACCGTGCACGTGGTACGGACGGTCCTTAGCAAGCACAGATGAGGAAGAACCAGCATACCCCTTCAACCGCATAGATGGCACAATATCAGAATCAAAGGCGCCCCTACTAGTGTAAAGCCTATCCATTTCTCCATCCCTGTCAATAGGTAAATCCCTACCAGGGTCAAGCCTCTCAATTTCTCTACTCCCAACATAGGGGCCACGCAAACGGTCGTGATACTGAAACCCACTGTCATCATGTTGCAACCGGGTACTTCCAGCGCCAAAGCTCTCCCCGCCCTTCATTGTTGACCCCCCTGTCAGGAATCCAGTTTCTGTAGGCAGCACCAAGGGGTACAGTGTCCTAGGAGGCGGTGACATGGGCAGTGGTGGTTGCAGAGGCGGTGACCTGCAGTCCGGGTACAGTGAGCTCGTCCTTCCCGATCCCGTCGAACAAACTCTGAGTGTCATACCCGCGTCTCCATAGAACTCGCTCTCCGTGTGGAGGCTCCGGCCACCGGGTCCTCCAAAGAACTCGCTCTCCGTGTGAATGCTCCGGCCACCGGGTCCTCCAAAGAACTCGCTTTCCTTCTTCGTGGCACGCCCCAAGTCAGATGGATGTTCCGGGAGCATGTAGTCAGGCGGGGCATCATACCTCCCGCTCGGCCCACGATCGCCGCGACCGTCGTAGATTCCTCTGGGGCTGCGATCGCCACGAGCGGGGGGGTCGTAGCGGTCGCGCTCATTGCGGTAGGGCATCCTCCCGTAGTCCCCTTGCCCACGGCGGGGCAGGTTGCGCTCGCCGCCATCGTCCCTCAGGCGCCGCGCACGCTGGTCCGGGGAGCGGCTGCGGCGGGGCCGGTAGTCCGGTGAGGGGCTGCGAGGACTGCGGCGAGGACGGTGGTCCGGGGAGAGGCTGCGGCGAGGGCTGCGGCGGGTGCGGTAGTCGGGGCGGCGGTCGCGCATGCCCCTGTCGTCCCGCTGCTCCCGCATGCCCCTGTCGTCGCGGGCGTCCCCCGGCCGCTCGTCCCTCCGGCCGTGCCCTCCCATTCCTCCTCGTCCGCCTCGGCGCCCCATGATGCCGGGCGCAGCCACAGGAGAGGGCGTGCGGGGCTGCGCGGATCGCTACCGTGGAGGTGGATGAGGAGAGGGGTTCAGATGCGGATGCGTATGCGGATGTAGATGCGAGATGATGACGATGGGGAGGCGACGCAGTAGACGGCGGCGGCGGTTGGGTTTGGAGATTTGTTCGGCGGCGACGGCGGGGTTCATGGGAGGGGGGATGGGTTGCGGTTGGGATGGCAATTTATGCCGCGGTGGTGGGCCTGCGCGGTTTGGGCCTATGGCGTCCAATTCCAACTCCAAAAGGCGAGGAAGGATTCTTTCGATTCGAGAGAAAAAGAATGAAAATCTCTCTCTCTCAAAAGAAAAGAAAAGGAGAGAAAATGAAAAACTCACAACATATAGAGAAAAAAATAGGATTCCACAAATGGGAAAGTACTCGGAGACGATGGAATCTAGTTCAGGGAAATCTTTACTAATTTCAGTAATATTTTGTTGTTATATCTAAAAAATGCATCTAACTAGTGATTTGAAAAAGCTATTGTAATGCCTAACAGAGTTCTTTTCTAGAAAAATAAAGGTACAGGGTTCTCGTCGAGAAATACATACAGACTGACTATGGACTGTGGAAAATGCTAGCACCTTGGTACATGAAAATGCAACCTAAGTAAAAAAAATGGCAGTCACCAGAAAAATGCAACCTGGCAACGCATGAAAATTCTACCCACACAAAAGTGTACCCACCGGAGAAAAAGTACAACATCCTAGTGCATAAAAGTGGAATCCTCAAACGAAAATGCACCCTCGTGAATGGAATACAACCATAGAGAAGAAAATTGCAACACCATAAAGTCTCGAGGTGAAACCTCCTGCCCCCAAAAAATACATCCACTTGAGAAAATATAACACATCCGCGGACTACACAATGGTTGCACGCTCCACGCATTACTGGTCGTGGCTCTCCACGATGGCGATGCACGTCATCTTTTCCTTAGTAAAAAAGTGTCCACGAAATGCACCGATCGCCACCCTTTTGTTGTTACGGTTGCAACTTGGCATCGGTGCTAACCCTAACATGGGAGCCAAACAAGAAGACTCGCAACTGGTAGCCAACGCCTCTAGAGAATCAGTGGCTGTTGACCAAGTTTTCTTTTGAAAGAATAATCCCATTGTATATAATTATACTTATACTTATATGACAGAACGTTAAGAAAAAACATATTAAAGCAAAAGATTACAAACTATCAATAATCCATTTGTGATAGTCCATGGTATGATTTCTTTCTTGCACGATGGACGACCATGGCAAGTTCAGTCTTCCAGACCGCCAGGATAATGATCTCTTTGTAAAATGGTTCTTCAATTCGAAAACTAAGATTCTTAGATAGAAGAAGAATAGAGAGGTCAATATCCCTATTAGGACAAAGGAAACCCCAACAAGCACCGTAAAGAGAACCAAGAATTAGGGAGCTCTAGGGTATGTTTGGTTCTTTGCTCAGCCGGGCTATAGCTCAGCTAGCCCAGCTGGCCCATTTCAGGAGTCGGTGCTAGCCCTAACTTGTGAGCCAAACAAGAAGCCTGGCAACCGGTGGTCAACGTCTCTAACTAATTGACGAAGTTTTTATTTTGAAGGAATAATCCCATTGTATATAATTATATTTATATAATAGAAATTTGAGAAAACATATTACAGAAATAGATTAATAATCCTTTTGTGACACTCCATGGTACAACTTCTTTCTTGCACGGTGAACGATCATGGCAAGTTCACTCTTGGACATTCTCTTGCAAGTCCGTAGGGACAGCCCAATGTGACAGTCTAAATGATACATGCTGCTAGGATAATGATCTCCATGTAAACGGTTGTCCAGTCCGAAAAGTAAGTTTCTTGATAGAATCTATATTTATACTACTATAAAAAGCACGAGTTTTTCTTTTCTACAACCACCCTGTTTACTATACACCAAACATCTCTGGCCATCCAATCAAAGCCATCCAACGGACCAAATCAGTGCGATGTTTCGCCCCCGCCTTTTCCGCCATCCAACGGAATAGCACGGGCTCGCCCCTATGCTCTGTCGTCGCCTCCCCTCGTGCCGCGCCCCGCTGCCCCCTCCCTTCTCTCCCCACGCCCCGCCGCCTCCCTCCACCCCCACCTAGCTGCCCCGTCCTCCTGCTCCTCCTGTCCTCCCCCTGCCGGCCCGCCGCCCCGCCCAGCTCCTCCTCTGGCTTTGATTGAGTCCCGAACCACGTCCCCGTGCTAACCACTTTGCTAACCACCTCGCGCGCCCTCGCAAGATCCACCCGACGCCTTCCTCGCACGCCGCCGTGCCCTGCCGCTCTCGTGCACCGCCGCCTCGCGCCCCGCCACCCACGCACGCCACCGCGCCCTTGTCATCGCCCTCCCGCGCCGCCGCCCACGCACGCCACCGCGCCCCTGCCGCCGCCCTCACGCGCCGTCGCCCTCGCTCCCCTGCTGCCCTCGGGCCCTCGCGCCGCCGCCCACGCACGCCACTGCGACCTGTCCCGGCCCTCGTCCTCGCCGCCGCCGACGCAGCGCACGACGTGGGGTGAGCACAGCCCGGACAGTATCCCCTGCTCCCGCCTCAGCAGCGCCACGTCCCAGCAGCCGCGCGGCCAACGGACTTGACCGCGAACAGCTCCCCCGATGTGCCGTCCTCTGCCAGCAACACGACGGCCCCCGACGCACCGCGGCCAAGCGTCCGCAGCCGCGTCCAGCTCCCGCTCACGGCGATCGCCATTCTCGCCTTTCTATTGTCTGTGGTTGCTACACTTGCTGTTGTGCGATGCTGTGATCTTTTCCTTTTCCTTTTTGTTTGGTCTGAGTTGGCTTTGTGTGGCCTGTGGTTGCGCGCGTTTATATATACAACAAGAAACAGCGAGGAGGTTAGATTAGAGAAGATGACTTGGAGCTAATTGGGTGGGGATTAGATTAGAGAAGCGGGCTTACCACTTTGGTTACATCTGCATACAGCGCTAATTGAGACTATTCCTGATACGGTAGGTATTTTTTCTTCTAGGTTAGTTATCTGAATTTCTGTGCATACTAAACAATTTTAGCTCTACCATTGTTTTGTCATGTTATTGCAGGCATCGATTCATTCCATCTAGGGTAGGTTTCCCGATATCTCAAGTCTCTGTGACTACTATGTACCAAGTATGAAGAAAATTCTCCAAACTTCAAACTTGTACAGGTGAAATGCTACTTTTTTGGACTATCATACAGCTTCCAGTGCTTAATTTTGCTATCAAGATTAAAGAGCTCATATTTGATTGAATTAGCTGTTCATGTTTTCTGTTATTCACAGAGAAACTTCGTGGAAAGCATGGCAGGATATTCCAACTGCCTAGGCATATGCATGCACGAAAGACTTTATAAAAAGGAAATTTCACAATAAGTGCATTACATTTAGTGACTACTCATCCATCCAGCCTTTCGTAATTAGCTCTTCGTTTTGTTTGGTCGATAACTGAGCTTTGGGAAGATAGAAATCTTTATTCAGATTGGGCTCAAGTGTGACAGAACTTATGTATCTTTTCACTGAAACAAGCTCCCAACAACGAGCTCTGGCCAATTATTTAGGTGGGAGATGGTAGCCAGAAGTCATCGATCAAGAGATGTTTAATTATGTAGGTAGCCATAATTGGATATTCCTTTTGGGACTGCAGGAACATATATATTCTTGTTTTGATCTTCTCCAATTGAAAGATCACTCATATGTCCCTGCATTTCTAAATTTTGATATCTGAGACTCTGCGGGAGGTGGATTTTATATATTCTACTAATCCTACCTTATATATCAACAGGCTGGTGACAAATTGTAAAAGTGAGTTTCTATTTGTCTCCTGTCTTTCTTCTATTTCAGAAACAATTGATTTCTTGTTTTTATGTTTTGGTTGCAGAAATTTCTATTTGCAGAACCTATGATCAAATTCAGTAAGTGAAGTTAGTTGAGGTATGCATGGAATAAACCGCGAATACTATCTCAATTTTTCACCCCGTTCATCATCCATTTGCTTTCGTCCAGATGGTTCATGATGGGATTAATTTTTCTGGTTAGATGCATATTGTTATTCGGTTTGTGACTTCTAAGAGGAAATATATAAACTATCAGCTTATTGAGCGAATTATTGATTTCTCAAGACATCAGATAATGGATTGTATGGCTGCAAGTAACCTAACCTTCCGAGCTCTCTACAAGCCAGCTGGAAATGTCACAAATGATGGTAGTCTCAAAATACCATCTTTTTTAACCTTGCAAAATACAAACTTCTATATGTTGTTATTGCTATCTTTGGCTTTTCATGGTTGTGCAGTCACATATCTCTTTCTAAATTGGCTTTTCATGATATAACACTTTCCAGACTTTTGGTAATCCGCTGACAGTCTAACTTGCTTGGTACATATGAGAAAACAATATCCATTGAGCATATTTCTTCCAAATTTTGAGCAAGGAAAAATCTAATACTACAAGTCCTTCCAACCATGCTGAATAGTCTGTCCTTTGAAAGGGAAAAGAAAAATAACATGCAATTAGTTTTTGAGCCGCACATGTCAGTGAATCGAATTAGTTTGCCCTCAGCTTGACATTATCTTAATAGTCCAGCCATTTATTTCTATCAGAATCCAAGCTTAGCACTATTTCTTTCTTTGAAGGTTTATGGTCTGGATGTTAAGGCCCTGTTTGGTTAGGCTGTGGCTGTGGCTGTTGCGGCTGTTGGCTGGCTGTTAGGAGAAGCGGCTGTGGCTGTTGAGACGTGAGTACATACGTGTTTGGTTCGGCTGCGGCTGTTGGCTGTTAAGAAAATTAACAAAAATCCAAAAAATTTATAAAAATTCAGGAAATTAATAAAAATTTAAATTTTTTTAAAAAAAATCAAAAATTAAGAAAAATTCAGGAAATTAAGGAAAATTCAAAAAATTGTTTAAAAATTCAGAAAAAAGTATAGAAAAATCTAGGAAATTAAGAAAAATTCTAAAAATTCAAAAATTGTTTAAAAATTCAGAAAAAGAAAAATTAACAAAAGTTGAGAAAAATCCAGGAATTAAGAAAAATTCTAAAAATTTAGAAAATGGTTTGAAAATTTAGAAAAGTAAAGAAAAATTAACAAAAATTCAGAAAAGTCCAAGAAATTATGAAAAATTCTAAAAAAATTTAGAAAAATACAGAAAAATTAACAAAAATTCAGAAAAATCTAGGAAGTTAAGGAAAATTCTAAAAAATTTATAAAATGGTTTAAAAATTTAGAAAAATACAGAAAAATCTAGGAAATTAAGGAAAATTCTAAATTTTTATTAATTTTTCTGAATTTTTGAATTTGTTTGAAATTTTCTTTTCTTTTTGAATTTTTCCTGATTTTTCTTTTTTTTTCTATTTTTTCTGAATTTTTGTTAATTTTTCTGAATTTTTGAATTTTTATTAATTTTCTGAATTTTTCTTAATTTTTTTGATTTTTCTGAATTTTTCTAATTTTTTGGTTTTTTCTGATTTTTTATTCACCATATTGGCAAAGGATAAAATAGGATGGGAGTATCTTCCATAGCCACCCAAAAAGGTAAGAAGCTGCTCCATGACATGATCTCATTAGAACCGCTCACAATATTTTACTCCCTCAAGTTTACAAAAACATTTAGGTATTAACATGTTATTCAAAATATAACTTTAACAACTGATTCCTATTGTAATATATATATATAATTCAACAAAATTCTAATATTATGAAAGTATTTTTTGAGACAAATCTATATATAAGATTTTCAAGTACCTAATCTAAATATTTAAAATTATATCAATAGTCAAAGTTTCACATGTTTGACTGAAACCATATTTAAAACGTTATGTTTTATGAACTAGAGGGAGTAGAAGACCGAAAGAGACCAATATATCTGAATGTATATAGAAAAGAACTAGTAACGATTCCATGTACGTTTTCACCAACCAGCTCACTAGAAATCTGCAACAAGTCACTATCCTTTTTAGCTAGCTTCCACGAGAGTAAAACACGCCAAAATTGCATCTTGCTACCATGGTTGTACCTCCTGCAGCCAACCAATGACGTCATATATGTTTTGGATTAATTTTCAACCGGAGATAGCCTGATGGCAAATCCGGCTCTTTCGATGATGAGAGTGAGTAAATTAAGATTGACGTTGTTCAGATGTTTCCGTTCAATCTTTCCTGTGCGTTTATATGATCCTCGAAACTGCTATTGGATGCCCTCTTTTCAACGATGGTGGCTGCGCGGGGTTTGCGGCGCCTTGCAGTCTTGCAGGACCTTCAGTATATGTTTGGCCAAATTTTTGCTAGATTCTTTTTTCTCCCGGGGAGAGATTTTTGCATCCTGTGGTCCAAATGCTCATGTGCAAGCTAGGATTTTGGTGACAATTCAAGCAATAGCCAAGTGCATTCATCAGCTACGACCACTTTGGTAAGTGGCGGCGAGGGTGCCACGCCTGCGGGAGCCGGTGGTCAATGAAGATATCAAGTTATCTCCAATGGAACACTAGCAGTCGAAGAAAAAAAATTCAGTCATTATGTTAGTGTGGACATCAATTATAGTACTTATATTAGTGTCGTCGTTTAGAGAAGAGTCGGATGCTTAAACTCTTCTAAATTACCGAAGTGTCCATGAAATAGATGTTTGCATGAGAAGTCATGACTCTTAACTAGGTGCTTTCTAGTGTGCTATTATTATCTTTCTTTAAGCGTTTCTTGTACTAGAGATGGCCTCAAAAGCCTTGATAGATGCAGAGAGAATAAAATAGCACAGTTGAAATTCACTGATCACTCTTTCTTTTGTCATTTGATTCTAAATTCCTACTATGTATATGGATGGGCGGGTGCTGTCGTATTCTTCATGGCTAATGGACCTGTTCCTGTTGCAGATCTTGTCGGTGAAGGTGACGGAGATCATGGGAGGCCTCCAGTGGCCGCTGGACGTCTACGGCCTCATCGCTGTTCATGGCTCCCTGGATTACAAGAGAAACATCTGTTCCGCCGCGACAAAGAGGATTGCCAGACCCTCACCTCATCGCAAACGCGTCACGATCAATACTTGTTTGATTTTTTCTCAAAAATAAAAGTACTTGTTTGATTTGATATGTCCTCATTGCAGAAACCCAATGTGACATATTGTCACTTGATGATTGAAGCCACCAAAACTGAAATTGAGGGAACCTGTCTCATCCTAAAGAATCGATTTGAAATATGTTTGTTAATTACTAAGCCGCATATATCTATGCTATCCATATCCATAACCATACTACTATATAGTATACCGACATCAAAGAATAGGCACCGTTGGATCTTTTCGATCGAGATCCAATTGGACGGACTATGTTGAATGGATTTAGTTATAGGACTATGTGGCCATACATATGCCGTTAGATCTACTCATCCAACAGTCTATGTTTTAGGGATTCGCGTTGAGCCCCACCATTGGTCTACGCTCTTGTTAGATGGCAGCTGTAGAGCCGCAGAGGTGACGGGAAGAAAATATAAGACAGGTGCACTCGTTACTGTATCCAAAATTTCCAGATGTCTTGTAAGCAACCATTAATTTACCTATGCAACGTCGTTGAAGCTTCCAAGCCATCTCTTCCTAATATACTGTAGGATCCACCACTGTCAGCACAAGCAAAAAGTTTTCCCAGTCTTTGCGAGCTAAGAATTGATTCTGTCCACACTGAATGGTCTCTATCGCCACTCACTAAACTGTGGGCCACATGGTATACTACTCTACATGTAAGTCATTATAATGTGAGTGTTTGGGCATAGCATTTCTCTCTCTCTATCTGTCAGTCTCAGTCTCTCTCTCTGTTGCCCTCTCCCCAACATGTCCTGCCCACCTCAGTTGCTGCACATGTATGTTATTGTGGAGAACATTCCTCAAACACGTACAATGTGATAAACTCTGAGAAACGTTACTGAGGTATTGTATGCCAATAATTTTCTCCACAACTGCATGGAGTTTTCTTTTTCTTCAACTTGGAAGAAACATAAGCAGTTGAGCACGTTATGATTTTTTGCCATAAGAAAGTAATAGCGCCTTATGTTATTTGAATGCATTTTTATGTAAGATACTTAGGGACTTATTTTGTAGAACCATTTTTGTAGTCCACATAGTTACGTACTAGATCAGACTTTTGTGCACAATAGCCCATTCCAAGAGTCAAACAGGGTAGCTGCGATAAACACTTTAGTAGTATATGAACAAGCTCATTGGCAACTAATTTGAAGCTCCCTTTGGGATGATTTAGTTGTTTTTTCAAGGGAATCACATGTTTTCTATACAATTTATGCAGTTCTATGTTTCAAATGGATCTGAGTTCAGACTGGACGTGCTTTGCAGGTGCCGACATACTAGTACCAGGTGGTGTGCATCCTCTTTCTCCACAGGGTCTAATAAATTTCAGTCGTTTGTGCTTTGTATCGACTTGCAGTCTCGCATCATAAAAAAAAATCCTAACCTTTTTGACTGAAGATGTGTATGAGAGACTTAATCAATACTGATCATATAGGATTCTCAAAAAAATATATTATAGAATGCACTGATCATGTAGAAACTAACCGCACTTCTGTTGCTTGTCTGTGCGTGCATGATTTTCATTTGTCGCTTACAGGCCCTAGGGCTGTCACGGTGATCAACCTCGTCATTTTCGAGGTTGACCTCAAAGTGAAGAGCAAAGGATCACCATATCTATCTGAAGATCAGGTTTTATGCTGCCAAGCTGGTCCTGTCCAAAGAGCAGTAGAATCCACCGAGCACAGCACCTGGAGTTCATGTTTGCACATCTGAAACACGCTTTGGAGGCAACCATCAAGATCCACGTCGTCGAAGGATCGACTGATTTCAAGGCCCGTTTCACCGCACGCACCGATAGTATCACCGAAGATGTGGTGC
The DNA here is from genome assembly GCA_019208055.1 of Stipa capillata. Taxonomy (NCBI): domain Eukaryota; kingdom Viridiplantae; phylum Streptophyta; class Magnoliopsida; order Poales; family Poaceae; genus Stipa; species Stipa capillata. The sequence continues at coordinate 19,905 of JAGXJF010001303.1, forward strand.
TGCTCGACTTGGGGATGAGAAAGTTGTGGTCGCCGACGATTGTCCTCGTATTCAAGCGGCGTGTCGTGGTGGTCGAGGAGAAGGGCAAGCTTGTCCTCTGCGTGGAGGCTAGAGACGGTGGCGGTGGCGAGAACGGTCTTACGAAGCCAGTAATCTAGCCTAGAATGGCACTAAGAACTGAAGTCACACTCAAGCTTGGTTTCTCCATGTTGGTGATCACAGTCGCCTGGTCTCTAGTTTCGTAGATGCTGTGCTCAAAGGGTTAACTAACCACCAGTGCTTAGTATTACGAGGTGCTTGTGTATCCTGTGTCAGACGATAGCTTATTAGGACTTCTATAAAGAGTCAGTCACTAACCCTTTCACTTCTTCACGTCATCTAAAGTTAACTATGAAATAACTTATACAATAATGTTGCCTTTTAAGTAGATCATAAACGAGTAGTCACCATAAAATGTAGCTGCATTGAAAGTGCATCTTGGCCTCGTATGTGGATTTTGATAATTAATAACAAAATAATTAAGGAATTAATGTGTTATCAAGTGTGATCAGGTGTTTTAGTCCCAAAGATGATATTAACACTAGCGTTGGTGACCCCTAAAAAGTTATAAGGAAAGATGATCTGAAGAAATAAATATTAAGGATAGTTTTCTAGCATTTTTAATTGTTTAATAAATCACATTGAGTTTAGAAAAACTAATACTTTTAGGGGGCCTAAATCTACAAGCTGGTGAGAATTCCTTGCTAATGCTCAATTAGAAATCAATTTCTAAATCCAAAGAGGTCTTTGAAATATCTCCATACATAATCTTTCTAGAAATACTGGAACGTCCGAGTTTGATGCGGAACATCCAAGTTTTATTTCTATCTGAAGAGTCAGGGAACTTGGACCCTCCGAGTTGCCCTTCTTGTCCGTTCTTCTAGATGTCGGAACATCTAAGATTTTTTGGAACCTACGAGTTCTGTTCAGAAATGCCTAAGTCATTTTTCCTTGAAAGTCGGAGCTCCTGGAAGATTTCCCGGAACCTTCAAGAACATGTTCTGGACTTGTCCTTTGAAATCTTGAAATGTCTGAGCCCGACGTCGGAACCTCTGAGAATGAGTTATGCCCATCCTCTATTAAGGATTCTTGAAATCTCAAAAGATCCGAGTGCGATTTCAAAACCTCCAGGAATCCGTTCTGACCACGCCTTGTTAAGGCCAACCAAAATCCCAAAGAGTCTGGGTTCAAATCGGAACCTCCAACGTTTACTTCTGTCCGCTGTGTTTTGAAAGTCGGAACCTCCGAGTTTATGTCGGAAGTTCCAAGATCTGTTTATGGATAGTCAAAATAAATATTCCTTTCAAATGTTGGAACCTCCGAGTTCCAACTCGGAGGTTCCTAATTCTTCCGCTTTTGCACTAACGACTAGTTTTTGAGGGGTTGGCAATATATATCCCCCAAGTGATATGGAGGGGCTCCCGATCTTCATGGTAGGAACGATAACTAGACTAGCCTGGATGGAATTTTCCAATCCCAATAACACAAGCCAACGCGATAGCCTTTGGGAACTTGGAACCAAATCAACTAATCTCTTGATGGATGCCACGAATTCCACTCGGAGGCACGCGCCCATCCTTACAAATAGAAAGGAAATAGCAAGGTCTATGATGGATTTCCCCAACCTAAAAGGGATGAACCCTAGTGCTAACACATCAAATCTAACTCTAATGACATGATTTGGTACGGTATTTATAGTCTAACCCTGTTACATGGGCTGTGGCCCATTTTAGTTGCGCGTAGGAGGGTCTAGGCCCTCTCCAGGTGGCAATCCACGAATTTCGGTATAGATCCGGATGGTCACCCAGAGGGTCTGGGAGAGGTTCCTAGACTTGCAGTGCCAATCTGGAGGTTCCGGGTCAGGATCCGGGAACCAGTACCGCTGTTGAGGCAATCCAAAGTATCCGGGCTGGATCTAGACAGTTTGAGTGCCCTTCTTAGTGCACATCCAGAGAGTCCAAGGTGACTGGCCGACTTGAACTTGTCTTGTTACTTGGCTTCTCGCCTTTGGTCGCTTTTCCCTCCACCTTGGACTTGGTGCTTGGAGTCTCTCCCTTGGTTCCCTTGTCATCCTCCACCTTGGATAGTCCTTCATACCTTAGCAAACAAAGAGTTGAAGCATTGCATATCATACCGTTCATGCTCAAGTCAAGTAGGTAATCATCAAGAAATAGTCACCTCATGTTGTGCGGCCTTGGCTTGAGCCCTTGCCATTGGCCCAACAAATATCAGAGGTGGACTTGAGCGTGTGAGAGTGTCATCCATGGTGATGTCTGCATCACCAAGCTCCTTTGCTCATTAGAATTTTTGCAAAGCCATTCATCTACTCTCCCGAGGGTTGCTCCATATTTTCTCAAGTCCAAGTTGTCATCATTATGAGGAAATCCTTGATAGAGAGAGACTGAATTGTAGTTGAGCATCAAACATGAGTTCATCTCCAAGCCGGACTGAAGCCTATTCCTCTTGGAGATTGGTGTCTCCTAGATGGCTAGGAATCACTTGGGAGCCTCCAAGGAGATTGTGAAGAGCCCCAAGTGAGTGTTTGGCACACCGCAAGAAGGGAAGCTTCGCATCAGCAAGATTCTTGAAGAAAAAGCACGATTCGGTATCGGCTTCGGTCATTAGATCAAGCTTCCTCAACAAAGAAGTATAGCCACGCCAAATGCTTGAACTTCAACAACAAATCTTGTGTCTCCAGTGTGGTTGTTTCCTTGAACTTATCTATACTTGTTTCTTTTCTTGTTTTGATCATTAGTATGTTAAGTTTGCTTAAGACTACTTAGTGGTATAGAGATTCTTGCGTAAAAAAGTTTAATTTTTGTTAATCTCCAATTCACCCCTCTAGTCAATAGCATAGATCCTTTCAATTGGTATGGGAGCCTTGTGTTCTCATTTCTTAGAGTTAACCACCTAAAGAGCTATGATGTCTACTGCTGAGGGGACGCACGTGGAGAGAAGTCCATAATTTGATGGTTCAAACTATGTTAGTTGAGAACTCAAAATGAAGATGCATTTAATGGTTATTAGCCTAAGTATATAGCATATTGTCATTGATGGTTGTACAGTGCTTAATGTAGGCGAACTCATCGATGGTGACCACCGGAACATCCACCTCAATTCTCAAGCAATGAACGCTATCTTCAAGGCATTGAGCCGGGATGAATTCAACCAAGTGAGCATGCTTGAGGATGCCAAGACAATATGGAACACTCTCATTGAGATCCACGAGGGAACATCCATCAAGAAGTCCAAGCTCGACACCCTAACAAGCAATTGCTTCACCATGATGAATAATAAAGGCGTGAATGAAATGTTCACTCACCTCAATCACATTGTAAACGAGCTCTAGTCCTTTAGGTGCGCAAAAATCAATGACCACTCCGTTGTCAAGAAGATGCTACGAGCCCTCTCACTCAAGTATAAGTACTTAGTGATGCTCATCCATGAGAGGGGTGACTTTAAGAAATTGACTCCCACTGTGGTGCTTGGAAGAATCATTACTCATGAGATGGCAATCCAAGGCAAGGAAGAGCTCGTGGCCTCCAACTCAAGCTTCAAGAAGAACATCGCCTTGAAGGCCAAACACATCGTTGAGGATGACTCAGGCAACAATGAAGAAGATGAAGGACTTGATAAAGAGGATGACTTAGCCAAGAATATCACCAAAAATCCAAACCTTCGACTTAAGTGAAACCTTGTACCATTAACCTTGCGTTGTTTTGAATAAATTGGCCGTCTTCATCTTGCTTGTTCTGAAAAACCCATTTGGTCCCAATCACATTTTGATTAGGTCTTTTCACCAAGGACAAACTCGATTGCGGGTGAAGTTATTGAGCTCTTCGTGCATGCCGTTCACCCAATCCAGATCTTCAAGTGCTTCCTCAACCTTTATAGATTCAACACTAGAAATAAAAGAGTAATGCTCACAAAAGTTAGCAACACTTTAGTGATTTGTTACCGCTTTGTTCATATCACCAAGAATGTTGTCGACGGGGTGATCTCATCGAACACATTGATGAACCCTTTGGGTGAACTGGAGCTTGTGATGTCGTAATTCCTTCTTCTTGCTCCATTGATGCATATTTTTTTATAGCTTGAGATGGATCAATATCTCCTACATCATTCAAATAAACTTGCTCCCTTCAGAGCGTTATTCTCATCAAATTGCACATCATACAACTCTTCAACGCAATCGATGGTATTGTTGAAGACTCAGTAAGTGTGCGAATTTGATCCAGAACCTAACAAGAACCCTTCATCACATTTAGGTGCAAATTTTGATAGTCTATTTTTCTTGTTAAGAATAAAGCATCTACTACCAAAGACTCGAAAGTAGGAGATGTTTGGCTTATCTTTGGTGAGTAGCTCGTATGGGGTTTTCTTCAATAGGCGATGGAAGTAGAACCGGTTCATCGCATGGCAAGCGGCTTCCTCCTAGAAGGGATCTGAAGTCTTGTATTCATCCAACATCGTTCTTGCCATCTCGACTAGAGTCTAGTTCTTCTTTTCCCCCACGCCATTTTGTTGAGGGGTATAAGGTGATGAGAATTTATGCTTGATCCCTCTTCATCTAGGTATTTTTTATTTGAGTGTTCTTGAACAACGGGTCCCCTCTTCATCTAGGTATTTTTCGATTTGAGTGTTCTTGAACTCCGACCTGTTGTCACTCAGGATGTTCTTGATCTTGAGTTTAAACTCATTTTAAGCACGCTTCACGAATTTCTTAAACTTCTTCTGTGTGTCACCTTTATCACTCAAGAAGAATACCCAAGAATAGCATGAGAAATCATCTACTATGACAAGGTCGTATCTGTTACCTCCGATGCTTATATAAGCAATGGGACTGAAAAGGTCCATGTGAAGTAGCTTCAAAGGCCTAGACGTTGTCATGATGTTTTTGGCAGAATGATGAACTCCAACTTGTTTTCCGGCTTGACACGCACTACAAGTTCTATCTTTATCAAATGGTTAGTCCTAGCACATGTTCACACTTTAGAAGTTTGCTCAAGTTCCTTATGCCAACATGGGCTAGTCGGTGATACCATAACCAACCCATGGTTGACTTAGCCATCAAACAAGTCTCAAGGCGCAATTTATCTCAGGAAAGTACACAAAATAAAACTTTCCTTGCATGCAACCCTTGAAGACTATTGAGGAATTGTCTCTTCTAAAGACCGTCACGTCAACATTGGTAAATAATAAATTATATCCTAAAACACATAATTGAGAGATCATTTGAGATGGCTACCTTACCAAGACCCATTATACCTTCCTTTTAGCATTATCACCGAATATAATGTTCTCATGAGGTGATCCTTCACTGGTCAATTGTGAGAACATACTCATCTCTCCGGTCATATGATTAGTGCATCCACTATTAATAACCCAACTTCTTCCACAGGAGGAGTAGTCATACAGAACAAGTTTATGCCTTTGATTTAGCTTCCTATTTTTGCATGGATCCTTGCATGTTAGTGACAAGAGTCTTTGGCACCTAAATGGTGCTCTTCCTTAGTCCACTATTTTTAGGTCCAACATACTTGGCAAAAATGTTTCTAACTTTGCCTTTCCGAAGAACATAAGAAGCATCAAAAGAACCACCATCAGTTGTCTTACTCAATTGGCATTTCTTTGTCTTATGTCTGTCGAAACGAGATGAATCCACATATTTACCCTTGGCATGGATAAAATTTGTCTTGGGCTATTGATGAGGCAACCAAGCTTTACCTTTTTCATTGAACTTCGGGGTGAATCCAAATCCTTTATGATTGAAGTTCTCAATTTGGTGACTCAATAATTCTTTGAGAGTCTTACTACCCTTATGACATTTAAATAAACCAAACTTAAGTTGAGCTTTCAATTGAGCATTTTCATTTGCCAAATTTTCTTTATAAAGAGTGGAATTGGTTGCAATTTAGAATTTGGCATATTTTCATAAATAATAGAAGCATTTGGCAACTTACTAATGAGAAAGTGATGATGGGTAGTCCTACTACCATGTATTCATGCCCAATTTGGTGTGTCCTAACCAGAATCGGAGAACAACTCTCGATACGCCTTTTGGAAAGAGTCCAACTTGTGTACTACGATGACTCAAGATATGGCATAAAGGAGTCCGACTCGTGTACTACGAGGACTCATGACGAGGTTACCGCCTTACTCCGTCTATAAGGAGCACCCACCCCTCAAGGAGGGGACAAGCTCAATTAGATCGGAAAGCCAGAAGTTCAATCAGATCTACGAGCCCTAGTCGACTAGTCATCTCCGAAATCCTTTAGCCTCGAAACCGATCTCGCCGGGTTCCTTACCCGTCGAGTTCCCCTTGTAAGCCAACCTCGTCGAGTTCCCAACTCGCCGAGTTCCCCTTGTAATCTTCGGTATCCCATACCGCATATCAATCAAGTCAAAGCAGGACGTAGGGCTATTACTCAACTCGGGGGCCTGAACCTGGGTATATCGGTGTCGAAGTATCAAGCTGACCTGAGTCTTCGCCCCGCTACCGTACAAATACGTGCTGTACGAGTACCCCCCGTATACCATACATCGACAGCTGGCGCCCATCGTGGGGCCCTTACGTCAGCTTGAGTCTACTTCAGCAATTCTCGCCGACAAGATGGTGTACACGGGCTTTGACGACAAAGACTTCTATAATGTCTCATCCGAATCCTGCAACAGCTGCACTAACCCTCCTGATCAAGCAGAAGCTCGCCACCTTCAGTGTCATCCCGCTATGGCGAGCAGTTAACCTCTTCCTACCGCTCTACGCGTAGTCGCCACTCCACGTGGCCGAATAAGCTCCAACCCATATGCTTCTGATCCATGGGATCTACGAAGCACAATTGTCTCCAGGCACACCCGGCGCCAGATCGCGCCCCAACAAGCTGCTACCGAACTTGGTCACCATCAGATCGAGTTGCATCCAGCCAACCTCAGGCACCATCTGAACAGGAAGCATCTCTGCCCCACTACACGACGTCACCGCCGCAAAAACCGGGAAGAAAGCCGCCACTCGCGGACCCTGGCTGCCCGGATCAAGCAAACGCCACCCGATCGCTTCGATGATACGGATAACGACTAAACAAATAAGATCTAGACTTTCTATTTCGATATAGATAAATTACTTTCACAGGCTCGGGGGCTGGCGTCCTTACCACTGCACCAACGAGAACAAATTATCTCCCTAGTGGGAAGGACCCTACACCATCGTCACCAACCCGCGAACCGGCGCTTTCAGACTCGCCGACCACGGCTCCGCGCTACCCAACACGTGGAACATTGATCAACTCTCCAAACAAGCACCCTGAGGGCTTCACCCCGGATGACTTCCTTACTGATAACCTGTGCTTCCACAGACATCTATACCGTACCAGTACCAAATTCTTCGGCCTCCATCAAGCAAATACTCAAAACGCCTCTAACATGCTTTGCTAAGACTCGGAGATCGGCACGTACACGAGTCTATACCTCGATTCGCCCTCCCAGTCCATAGCACACAAGCATCTGACAGCTCGAGGCTAGGCACGAACATGAGTTCGCGCCTCATTTCGCCTCCTCGAGTTTGGTCGCTGTATAACCACCTCGTATGCGCTCGGGGGCTGGCACATACACGGGTCCGCGCCTCGTTTCGCCACCCCGAGTCATGGCAGCTGTCCATAAGCCTCGCCGCAACGTCCTAGGACAAGTTTCCCTTTGGGTTCCTCAACTTTATGTTGTTCCCCCGACACCGGCACACAGGCCTCACGCCCAGAATCCGCCCGGGGGCTAAATAAGAGCACGAGTTCCTCAACTCAAATCCTCTACCCCGGGCTGGCGGCACTAGCGCCTTGCAAAGAACGAGCGAGTAAACCGACGTTTCTTAACTCGGTTCGCCTCTTCTACGCAACGGCGGACAGCTGTCTCGCATCTGCGCGGGGCCAGGCATGGCACGAGTTCCTCAATTCGTTTCGCATCCCCGACTACGGCACCTACCCCGAGGCACGAGTACAGAGCTTCTCACAGCGAAGTTTTTCCGACTGTTCATCCGAGTTCCTGCTAACTTGCACAAACAGTCGAGGGCTTCTACAACAAAGTTTTTTCTGACTGTTCATCCGAGTTCCTGCTAACTCGCACAAATAGTCGAGGGCTACTACAGTGAAGTTTCTTCCGACTGTTCATCCGAGTTCCTGCTAACTCGCACAAATAGTCGAGGGCTACTACAGTGAAGTTTTTTCCGACTGTTCATCCGAGTTCCTGCTAACTCGCACAAACAGTCGAAGGCTACTACAGCGAAGGTTTTTCAGACTGTTCATCCGAGTTCCTACTAACTTGCACAAACAGTCGAGGGCTACCACAGCAAAGTTTTTCTGACTATTCATCCGAGTTCCTGCTAACTCGCACAAACAGTCGAGGGCTCCCACAGCGAAGTTTTTTTAGACTATTCATCCGAGTTCCTGCTAACTCGTACAAACAGTCGAGGGCTACTACAGCGAAGTTTTTTCAGACTGTTCATCCGAGTTCCTGCTAACTCGCACAAACAGTCGAGGGCTACTACAGCGAAGTTTTTTCAGACTGTTCATCAGAGTTCCTGCTAACTCGCACAAATAGTCGAGGGCTACTACAGCGAAGCTTTTTCAGATTGTTCATCCGAGTTCCCGCTAACTTGTTGGAAATATGCCCTAGAGGCAATAATAAATTGTTATTATCATATTTCTTGTTCATGATAAATGTTTATACTCCATGCTATAATTGTATTAACCGGAAACATAATACATGTGTGGTTTTATAAACAACACCGTGTCCCTAGCAATGCCTCTATCTGGCTAGCTCGTTGATTAAATGATGGTTAAGGTTTCCTAATCATGGACATGTGATGTCGGTTAATAACGGGGTCATGTCATTAGGAGAATGACATGATGGACAGACCCAAATTAAGTTAGGCAATTCGATCACGTCACAAAGTTCATATTGCATAGCTTTCCATTGTTAAATGTTCCGATCCTTAGACCATGAGATAATGCCGCTCCCTGGTAGCGGAAGAATGCTTTGGGGGCATCAATCGTCACGCCGTAACAGGGTGATCATAAAGGTGTCTTTCAGGTATTTCGGAAAGTACTTGTTGGGTTGCATGTATCGAGAGTGGGATTTGTCCATCCATGTGACAGAGAGATATACTCTGGGCCCACTCGGTAAAGCACATTCTGTATCGCTTGCAAGCACGTGACTAAAGAGTTGGTCACAGAGGATGTGGCATTACGGAACGAGTAAAGAGTACTTGCCGATAACGAGATTGAACTAGGTATGGTGATACCGACGATCGAATCTCGGGCAAGTAAAATATCGCGAGACAAAGGGAATGGAATATTCGACATCGTGGTTCGAACCGATAAAGATCTTCGTTGAATACGTGGGAGTCATTATGGACATCCAGGTCCCGCTATTGATTATTGATCGGAGAGGTGTCTCGATCATGTACACATATTCCCGAACCTGTAGGGTCACACACTTAAGGTTCGTTGACGCTAGGGTATAAAATGAGATATTAATATGGTGAGACCGAAATTTTGTTCAGAGTCTCGGATGGGATCCAGGACGTCACGAGGAGCTCCGGAATGGTCCGGAGATAAAGATTCATATATGGGAAAGTATTTTTAGGGTTCCGGAAAAGTTCGGGATTTTTCCGGTATCGTACCGGGAAGGTTTTAGAAGGTTCCGGGGGTCCCCGGGTGGGGCCCACTTATCCCGGAGGGGTCTACATGGACCAAGGGTACTGCATGAACAGTACACATGTGAATAGTGTCACGTGAACAGTAACCCCCCAAGGGATAAAATCAAATCCCTTAAAAATAGGAGATAAGATCAAAAGGGAGGCTTTACTTGGGAGAGGGTACTGTTCACGCGCGTACTGTTCACGCGTGTACTGTTCACGGGTACTATTCCTCCTCCTCCAAGTTTCCTCCTCTATATAAAGGAGGGGAGGGGCAGCCCTCCGGGTAGATCCATCCCAGCCGCCGCCTCCCTCTCTCCCATCTCCTCTCTCTCGTGCGCAGCGCTTGGCGAAGCCCTGTCCGCGGAGAAACCCCACCACCTCCACCACCATGCCGTCGTGCTACCGGAGTTGATCTCATCTACCTCATCTCCCGCCTTGCTGGATCAAGAAGGAGGTGACGTCTTCGAGCCGTACGTGTGCACATCTCGGAGGTGCCGCTCGTTGCGGTGCTTGATCGGATTGGAACACGAGGAGATCCCTCTCGCGGCTGGGAGGTATAACCTAGCTGCGGGAGGCTGCGGGCTTCATCGACAACGGTCAAATTCTCCGCTGCGTTGACGTGTTCGTCGAGGGTATGTAGATATGATCTGTCTCTCGTTGCAAGCTTCTTCTAGATTGGATCTTGGTTTTCTAGATTGGATCTAGGTTTTCGTTTGCATCTCGTAGGAAAATTTTTGTTTTCTATGCTACGAATCCCATCATAACTCGCACAAATAGTCAAGGGCTACCACAGCGAAGTTTATTCAGATTGTCCATCCGAGTTCCTACCAACTTACACTGAAAGTCGGGGGCTCGGAGGCATATAACACATTACGCGATCCTATGGCAATACGGATATGCAGAAGAACAAAGGAATTTGTCACATCAAACACACAAAGACAAAAGCGCACTATACCCAAGGAATCGCAAACCGCCTCGACGCTTCAGCGCACTACGCCTGGGGAAATGCAACTGTCCCGGGGCACGAATAAAACCATTATGACGCAAAAAAGTAATCATGACATCACCATCCGTGAATCTTGCCGAACGGGTTCAGACCACGATAAAGGGGTTAGGCCCATCTAGTTCTGCAGCCCGGCTTGGCGTCACCTCAAATCAAGGTTTACCTAGATTGAATTTCGGCTCCATCACGCATACTGATGGGGGGCTTGATGATGGGTAGTCCTACTACCATGTATTCGTGCCCAAGTTGGTGTGTCCTAACCAGAATCGGAGAACAACTCTCGACACGCCTTTTGGAAGGAGTCCAACTCGTGTACTACGAGGACTCAAGATATGGCATAAAGAAGGAGTTCGATTCGTGTACTACGAGGACTCATGACGAGTTTACCGCCTTACTCCGCCCATATAAGGAGCACCCACCCCTCAAGGAGGGGACAAGCTCAATTAGATCGGAAAGCCAGAAGTTCAATCAGATCTACGAGCCCTAGTCGACTAGTCATTTCCGAAATCCTTTAGCCTCGAAACCGATCTCACCGGGTTCCTTACCCGTCGAGTTCCCCTTGTAAGACAACCTCGTCGAGTTCCCAACTCGCCGAGTTCCCCTTGTAATCTTCGGTATCCCATACTGCATATCAATCAAGTCAAAGCAGGACGTAGGGCAATTACCCAACTCGGGGGCCTGAACCTGGGTATACCGGTGTCGAAGTATCAAGCTGACCTGAATCTTCGCCCCGCTACCGTACAAATATGTGCTGTACGAGTACCCCCCGTATACCATACATCGACAGAGAGGACACTTTGAGTTCCTCATGAGTGGCAGCAAGATTTTCAAGCAATGTTTTGGTCTTAAGGTACCCAATCTCCAATTGAAAGTAATCTTCTTTTAAACACTCATGAGATTTTTCAAGTTTGGATCTTGTAATCTTGTTTTATTTGACAAGTTTTACCATAACATCACTTTTCAATCTCTTCTTAGTGAGTTCCTTCTCTAGATTGAGATTCTTTTCCTTTTCATATATAAGCAATTCTTTCTTGTTTATCTAGAGTGTCCATTTGCTTATCTATTGTTTCCTCTAGTGTTTCTATGGTGGATAGCTAGCGAGATATCTTAGACCTAATATTTTTGTTTAGAGAAATTAAGAATTCATCATTAAGTAAATCATCATCACTATCATTTTCTAAATCACTATCACCATTTAATAATGCAAGAGAGGATTTTTTGGGAGGTGATATTTCGAAGCCTTTTGCCATGAAGGAAATAGGCGATTCATCATCACTTGAATGTTCAAAAGTGACTTGGGTGGTGTTGAAGCTTCTATAGTGATGCCCGCAACACCTTCTTCATCATCGTCGGAAGAGGAGTCAGAGTTTCACTCTTCGCCAATGTATGCTTGAGCCTTGTAGTTCTTCTTGTGGAACTTGCACTTCTTGTGGTGCTCCTTCTTCTTGAATCTTCTTTCTTTCTCTTCCTTCTTCTCCCCTTTCTTATTGCGACAGTTAGCAATGAAATGGTCAAATTCACCAAAGCAAGCTCTCTTCGCTCTTCTAGTCTTTGTCTTGACGAAAAACTTGCCTTTATCACCATGACAACCAAAGCCATTTTTCTTCAACACCTTTCTAAGCCTCTTCACGAAGATGGCAATTTCTTGCATTCATTGTTGAAGTTGCTCTAATTGATTTTCTTCTTCATCTTCACTTGAGCTGTCTTACACCTCTTGAATGACCCTCAACATAGTGTTTGTCTTTCTTGAGCTAGAGCTTGGTTTGTTGAGTGCACTGATCCCATGAGCTTCTTCATCCATCAAGTCATGGGTGAGGATCCGCCCAAGAATATCATGCGGTGTGAGCTCATTGAAGTTGTCCTTCTCATGAATGAGAGTGACCAAGATCCGATTCTTGGGGGCGATAGCGTGAAGCATCTTCTTGACCACACAGTTGTTGGTCATCTCTTGCTTCCAAGAATTGTGATTTTGTTGACTAGGTTGTTGAGCTGAGTATACATGTTGCTTGGCATTTCTTGATCCCATCATAAACTGATTAAGCTTGCCCTTCAACAACTCGAGCCTTTACTCACGAACGGTTGAGGTGCCTTCATGAATCACCGTGAGAGTTGTCCAAATTTTTTTGGCACTCTCAAGAGAACACACCCGGTTGAACTCATCTCCGCTTAATGCTCCAAAGATGGTGTTGACAGCCTAAGCATTGTAGTGGATGAGTCGGTCTTCATCAGCGATGGGGTTTTCCTCAATGCCTACAACATAGCCATTTTGCACTATGGGCCAAATGGCAGGGTTAAGAGATATTAAGTACATTTTCATCTTATGTTTCTAAGAGGCATAATGTGTAACAACCCAATCTCATAACCTTGTAATATATGCTTGTAAAAAAAATCTGAAGAAATAAAACCCTAAGTTTCTATCATTTCATGCATGCATATATATCCTTAGAATGGCTTAATTCAAAAAACCCTTAGAAAATGATTGGAATCTCCTTCTAAATAAAACCCTAACACCAACATCACTTTCTAACATGTCTTCTTAGTATTAAATACTTTAGAAAAATATTATAAGAATTTCTAAATTAAAGTGATTTGAATTGTTCATTTGAATAATTTTTATTCAAGTTCTAAAGCTAAAAGAGAAATAGAAAAGAAGACAGAAAGAAAACAAAATAAAACAAAGCCGAAACTACCCCTGCCGGAATGGGCCGCTCAGCCCCTTATCTCCCCACGTGGCTCGACTGGGCCACAGCCCAGCTCTGCCCCCGCACGTGCCCATGCCCCTCCTCTTTGCCGCCTTCTTTCCTCAAGAGCGCCTTTTGGCGAGGCGCCTTTACGCCTTAGGCTGACCTGCGGGACCCACCAGTAGGCTGCCACCCGTCACGCCGCCCGACTGGGATGCGCGTCATGCACACAGCCAACGCACCTCGCCGCCATTCCTATCCATCCACCCCCTCAGCTTTTAAGTTGTTTTCCTAGCCACTTATCCCACCTTTTCCTTCCCCTCTCATCACCCCACCAAAATCCTCTTCCCTGCAAGCCCTAGATCTCACCAGACTAGTCTTCTTCTCTGCCTTCGGTCACGAGCACAGTGAGCTCCTCTACCTTCCTCCTTCTCCCCCTAAGCGCCCTCTTCTTCCCCTAAGCTAACGCTCCTCCTTCCCATCCTCTCTTTGCAAGAGCCATACTCCTGAGCTGTCTCTTCTCCAACATCGGTGGAGCACACTGCCGGTCCTCCTCATCAGCGTGCCACCTCATCCCCGCCTCCTCTCAAATCCTAGCCGGCGCCATTAGCTCGGGGTGAGCTACCCCCTTTGCTCCGTCGCTCCCTTTTCTTCCACGCCGACTCACCGAAATGCTACCGTCGGCTGCCTAGAGTTGCGGTAACAATCGATCAAACCAAACCAAAAAACGGTCTGACCAGACCTAACATTACGCTCGAAACCGGTCTCTATTGACCGTACGGGCGGGTTAATGACTGCCCTTAAGTGTAAGCCGACTAATTTTTGGCATCGTTAATACCGAGTCATTGATGCTAATATTTATAGTGACCTAAGACATCATTAAATCACCCTCATTTAATTAATCTTGGAAACCATTAATGCTAATCTAATTAAATCTCAAGGCACAATTAATGTCCAATCATCAATGCTTCACTAATTAATTTTAAAGCTTCTGTATTTTAATGACTACCATTAGTTTATAATTAATTACCATTCAGACACAATCAATACTAATAAATACATTGGGAAATTATGTCTGAGTATGACACACCGGCCCCACATCTAAGTAATTAAATAAATAAAGGAAAAAGAAAAAGGGAAAGACGAGTATATGACAGTGGGGCCCTACTGTCATAATGACCAGTCAAATGTTGACCAGTCAACTTTGATTGGGTACCCATATGTCATTCTATAAATCTAGCATACTGTTAGTAATAAATATATTTTGTAATTTCTTAATTGAGGAAAAGAGAAAAAGGGATTTAAATTATTTAAACTTTAGAAATTCATAGAAAATTCAAATAAAATCCAAATGAGTTGTTTCTTTTTTCTAAATTCATATTTTTAAATGTAGAATTTAGTGAAGTGACATGAATTCATGTTACTATACTCAAAAATTTTGAAATTTACAAATCCATTTCAAACCTTGGAATTTAAATGTCAATCTTGTAAAATCATAACTAATTTAATACAAATCCAAAAATTCTGCACTTTGTATCAAATGATCAATATAACATGTAGTATTTAATAAAAATAATTCACTCATGTTACTATCTATGAAAATTTTAGGTTATTAAAATAATAAAATAGTACCATAAAATAGCCAATTCACCCTAAAATTCGTAACTTTCATTCTAAAATTCCAAATAACATGAAACAAATGATAAAAATCTTTAAATTTAAATTTTCACCCCTTGTTATGCATTTCATGTTCATCCATTTCATTGCATCTTGGATTCTTATTGACTTTTGTCATTTCTCTCGTCCCCGTACCATTTTTGACATTTCATAGAATACGTTGACGATAATTGGGATCCGAATTCTTCTGAATATTAGCAAGAACAGGAGTCCAGTAATCCAAGCAAGCTGAGCTTGCTGACATTTCTATGATGGACTTACTTTACTGTTGAACTTATTTTCTTGTCATGCAATCAACTGCTGGTTATCGATGAACTGATATCCACTAGCATGCGTAGGACATGGTATTGTTTTTTTCCTTCATGTGATGAGTTGAAAACGATACCTAATTAAACTTGAACATGAGAGTAAGGATGATGAGGGGACTAGTGATAGTGTCAATCGAGGGGGTGAAATTGGTGGTTAGCCAATTTCATCAGATATTGGTGGTTAGCTATTATCACTCATCGTGGTTACTAGTTGACATTCAATTACCCCATATTAGCTGCATGTGAATCGTGACCCCATTGCAAGTGATTCCAGATTGGATGTCATCCACGTGAGGCTTTGCAACCCTCATTTGGAGAACGCTTGTTAGTGAAGCTAAACGATTTACATCTTGTGTGAAATAATTCAATGATCATAATTGGATATTGGGTGGTTAGCCCAATATTAGAATTGGCTTGGTCCTAACAGTACTTGTACGAGTATGACATGTTAACTTCACCATCTTAATTGGATATCGGGTGGATAGCCCAATATCGGAAAGTGATTTGTCCTAACGGTTCCTGGACAAATGTGAATGTCATTATAACTGTGTTATATCTTCCTTGTTGACATGCCAACTGATTCTACTTGCTTATATTGTATGCCATGCTATCTTTCATGTCACTAGCACTACTAAGTCTTGCGAGCACATTTGTACTCACTGGTAGTTGTCTTGCATGCATAGGGAAAGATGACCCCTCTCTCAATGAGTACTATCAAAACGATGCTTTAACTGTTACCTCCATTAGCATTCTGATCTTTTGGACAGTTGTAACACCCTAACTTTCTTAAACCTAAAAATTAGGGCCAACAAAAACTTTTTAATAATAATGCTGATTAAAATGCACCAAATTAAAACCTTCATTCCAAAGCATGCTCCTGCCGAACCCTAAAGCAAGGCAATCAAAACCTCTCCCCTCCGTTCCTGTTCCCTTGACCTCTGCTTTGCCGAAACTCTGTCCGGCAAGTAGTTCAGACCTTGCCTTACACCTTGTCTCCACACGTGGCCGCTCGCCCTTGCTATCTTGCCACGAACATATCTTCGGCATCCCTTTCCCTTCTATCTAGCCGGTGCCACCTAAACCCACCCCTGCCGCTAAGTGCCCACACGGTACTTCTGCGGAATTGAAACATATACTCATCTTGAATCTTCTCCGAATGACTTGAAATTTCATCACCTACTCCGCCATGGTCTATCGCGAGCATGTGCAAAAATATACTGCTTTTATGTATATGCACATACGCAAAACCCTGATCCATTCCTTCCGAGCAACGGGTCAAAACCCTAATTCATCGTTCGGCTCTGCCACAACCCCATGCATATACACATGCATATCTCAGTGGCAGCATTCAACCCCAACTCTCCGTAACATCGCATGTCCATTCCATCCACATGCACACTCTATATATGCTAAAAATTCAAGTGTATGCGGACACATACACACCAAACCCTGATTTACTCTTCTCGGTAAAATCCTTTTTCCACATGACCAAGAAAATATCTACAGCCATTCCTTCATCCCTCTTTAACAAGATATGTATATATATATATATATATATATATATATATATATATATTCTTCACCCTTAAATCTTCTACTTACACGTCACCTTTTATCTCTCTACATGATGAGACTTTAGATATTTACTTCACCATGTCTATCCGTCCCTCCAAAAATTCCCCAAAATTTTAGAGACATCCTGAGACCCTCCATAACATATCCTTATAACAATATCCTGAGGTCCAATGCAAATATTTCCAATCACTTCACGTTTAAGCTTGAATCAAATATTGAGTAGGTGTAAACAAAGTTCAATCCTAGTGTACCAGCTAGCACGTTTCCTCGCTCCCGACCCATTTTCCCTCTGGCCTTGCTCGGCGCAAGATATTTTTCCCCACCATCTTATTATCCCCCATGCTACCCAAAGCATCAAAGTAAAAACCTCCCTGATCCTTGTTACCATGCTGTGTTATACCTCTTCTCGTGAACCCTACTAAACACAACTCACGCATTGTTCTCCACAGCGGTCGATACCAAACAAATACTATGTGCCAACAACAGCCCTATACCAGTACGTTTCCATCCTTGATTCATTTTTCCTCTAACCTATACCGTTGACCAGCTGAACTTCTCTTTCTTTCTCCTGCCAACACCATGTCGCACGCTGCCACCTTTATCCTTTCTCACGGCATTGGTCACTTGCTCTCTCCTATTCTTTTGTCAAAGCTGCTCCCCACGCTACCTTTTCTATGCCTACTGCAAGCAGTAGTACTACCACAGCAGCTCCTGCTCTCCAACTCCCTCACTGCCGCACCACCACAACAGCAGCAATAGCAATCAACTGCCCCATCTTTTCCTCCTTATTTCTTATCCTCACTCCTTTCCATCTATTGCATGTAGCACTCAACCACTCACTTCCGATCAACCTGAGCACGTCACCTTTTCTCTGCCCACAGCAAGCTGCATGCGCCCAGCTCCCTTGCAACAGCCGAGCAGCTCCTTCCTCACCCCATCTCTTTTCTCTGCACCAGCAGTACCATAGCACCAGCTAACCACCTCCCCATTCCTTCTTCTAAAATCTCCTTCTTCTTCCTGCTACTTCACTCCAGTACCCGAGCTACCCTGAGCTAATTTTCCACCAACGGCTCAAGCCTTCTTTCCTCCTTGCTTCTCCTCCTCAACTCCCTCCTCAGCTCCCAGCCCGAGCTCACCAGCTTTTCTTCTCCCACATCCTTTTGCTCCTCAGCTTCTTGCCATACATTCTGCAAAGCTAGCTGAGCTAAATCCTTCTGCTCCTCTCCCCAGCCGAGTTGCCCTTCTCCTCACCCGAGCTGCTTCCCTCCCTGCCGCAACTCCCTGGTTCTCTGCCGCCACCCTCCAAATGCTGCCGCGGCAAGCCCTTGTCCCTACCGTGGCCACCTTCCCTTTCTCCTCCTTCCTACCCACAGCCATGCTCTCCCTCTCTCTTACCCTCTCAGACTTCTTCTCTTCCCCAAGCCGAGCTACTGCAGTCCCCATTCTTCCATGGCAAACCGAACTCCTCAGCTACACGTCCTTCTTCTTCCCCTAGAGCTACTTCCAACTCGAGCTCTCCAACCAACTCCCATACTGCATGCCACCTTTTTCTTTCCCTCCCATCAAGTACAGCAGCAGCACAGCCGACCAGGCTTTTCCTTTACTCTATTTTCTAACCTAGCAGTCCTATCCTCCCCACCTTTCTTTCTCTGACCTGAGCAAGCCCATGCCGAGCTGCCCAAGCCATCTTTTCCCTACCGAGTAGCCTTGTCTCTTCACCAGAGTAGCCGAGCTCTAACTCTTCTTCACTTGAGCTCCGCCCCTGGACCTCCCTCCCCAAGCACCTCCATCCCAAGCACTTATTCCCCAATCTTCTCCATCCTCTTCTACTGCCAAGACCAGAGGCCGAGCTTCCTCTGCACTCCAACCCGAGCAACCCAGCAGCAAAGCTTCTCCCCAAGCCCGGGCTCCCTCTACTTCCCTCTCCACTCAAGAGCGCTCTCCCTTCTCCATTTGCTCCAGCCCGAGCTGCTTCTGAGCTTCTCCATGACCTCCTCTTTCCCATCTGCCGCAACTCGAGCTGCCAAGGGACTTCTTCGAGCTGCGCCACTTCCACCCGAGCCACCGCCGGGAGCTTGCCCCGCCGCCGGCGTGGCCAACCGCGGCCACTGCCGCTGCCCTCTAGCCCTGCCGCGGCAGTCGCTACACCCCGCTGCCGCTATTGCTCTGCTGCTTCGTAAGCCCCGCGGCAGCCATTCCCCAACCGCGGCAGCCCGTGGCAGTACTGCGTCACTATTTTCCTCACCGCGGCAGCCTAGGGCAGTTGCCACTGCCACCTCGTCCTTGCCGCGACAGACCGTGGCAGCTGCCACAGCCAACTTGCTCTGCCGCGACAGCCCATGGCAGCCGTTGCCGCTGCCACGCTCTTGCCACGACAGCTGCCGCTGCCTATTTCCCCTGCCGCGGCAAGACCTCTGCCACCGCCGTTGCTATCTTTCTCTGCCGCAGCAAGCCGCTCCTGCCGCGACAAGCTTCTGCCGTGCCACCTCTCTCTGCCGCGACAGCCATCGCACTTCGCCACAGCTATCGTCTTGCTACCCCGTCAACCCCATTATGGTTCCTATGTTCAACTAAAATTAAAATCTATCTAATGACACTGATTTCATAATTCTTGTAATTATTTAAATTTCAAGTTTAGAATCGTCGATTTATTTATGAGCATGTTATATATATATATTCCTTTAGCATGGTTAACGTGGTTAATCCCTTATCGCAATAAAACCCGTCATGCCGTGTTAGTTTCAGCATGCGCATATATGTATATACATGCACGCATGCCTTCATATTTATACACATAGGTCGTTTAAGTCTTGCTCTAACGAATTTCCTATAGGTCTCTAAAACCTTTGCAACATGGATGATACCCTCTAGACCCAACCCCTATATGAAAACATGTAAACGCTAATATAAACCCAATCACGCAAACTCTAGTTTTCCTGCATGTAAGAACCTTTACCTCATGTAATGTTAATTACATCGCAACATTTTGAAAAAACCCTAGCATCCTTCTAAGAGCGATGCATGGTTTCAAATGTGGCATGAGTGTATTCTGGTTCTTAAATGGTTCTTCCTCGCACCGTTGGTAATTCGCTGTTTTTCTCGACGTGTAGTTGCGATGCGGCGGTACCTCACGCACAGGATCCCCGATGTTGTCGTACCAAGTTTGCGACTGAGATTCGACCGATAATGCCAGGCAAGCTCTCCACCATTGATCATGTTGAAATCCCAAGTTTATGAAATATTATGTTGTTTACGAAACATGCATGCTATGTTTTACTATTATTATTTTATGTAGCGTAGCTATGCCAATGCTTAGAAAACCCTAGTTCGACCCAGAATTCCTTGTAGCCCTAAGGACTACGTATTCCGGAAATATTATCAGAAAAACTTAGGGTAGAATATATACATATATACATGCTTAGCCCTGCCGTAGAAAAATTAGGGTTTTAAAAAGGAAAAGTAATAACGCCCCATATTTCATGTGGTGAACTTTTGAGAAACGGACCGTCGTGTCCAGAGGTGTATGAAGGTAGCATAGCTATGGGTTGGTATGTTTTACCGTGAATGGTTTTGTGAAACCAAGCTAAAAATGGAGAAGATTTTGATCCGGGTCGGTAATGAAGGGTGAAAGCAAGGAGTTTGTTAAAGAGCGAGGTAAGGCCCGGCGTGGTTCTCGCTGCCCGTTTACGGAAATGGTGTGGAGTCCCTCTCAGATCACCTAAGGACCGATCTTAAGTGCCGTTTGGCCAAGTCTTACCGTACGTCCACATGTCCTTTGTGGGAAGGACTTGACATAGTACCCGGCCTGAACTAGCATGAACCCGTGGGCAGTTAGTAGAGTGCGGATGGGGTGGTTTAACCTCTGTAGAGAACAAATATAGCGGTTTAGCGAGGCATTGTTCGACACAAAGTTGGAACACCAACCTCCTTGCAAGCGATGATACTGACTCAAGCTAGGTTTGGGACATATCCTTCTTGCGGGTTCATGGCTGGGTTCACACCGGCGAAGAGTCTCGTTGTAATAGCCCTGTCAGTATACTTGCAAAGTACTCCCAGGGTGACCTACATCGTGTGGGTAAAGCCGTACCACCTCTGCAGAGGGTTAAAACTATTCGAATAGCCGTGTCCGCGGTCATGGACGAACTTGGTCGGGCCACACTAAAGTAGACTGACTTTCAAAGTCAAAAATGGATTATGGGTTATGGGTTTAAGGACGCGATCCACCGTGTTCACAGGGTGACTTGAGAATGCCTGTCGTGGCAGAATGAGTGAAGAAGGGATTTCCCCGTGGACTCGGGTAAACCCTAGAATCCCCGTAAGTACCGGGAGGACGATGTTTCCCTCCCCGAGGAACTGGGCGATTGCCATGTTTTCGTTGGTATCCCCGTAAGTACGAGGTGAGCTGTGTCTCCCTGAGGAACCGGGTGATTGCCGTGTTTTCGTTGGTATCCCCGTAAGTACGAGATGAGCTGTGTCTCCCTGAGGAACCGGGCGGGTACCATGCTTTGCCGTTGTAGCGGAAAGCACAGAGATGAACTCCCCGCTGAGACGGGTAGAGTGATTCAAGCAGGTACCTTATCTCGCTGCGTCGAGATGCTTTGCTAAAATTGCTTTTATATCTATTTACATATTTCAAATGCAAACTTACTTTCTCGCACCATATGAAACCTAGGATAGAGCCAATTTCTTGATAATTCCCTGGCATGCATATATCTGTGATAAACTTCCTGGTGGAGTGCTTGCGAGTACATTCAATGTACTCACCTGGCTTGTTGATTTGGCCAGACAGAAGGTCGACAGCTCGAAAGCAACGACGAAATCCACGATAACTAGGGCGAACCCCCAGTCAGTTGCCTGTTGGGAACGGCATATTGATGGGCACATCACCGCTCGATTTTTGCCGCAAGATTTCTAGCCAATGGGCTAAAGGTATAATTTTTCGATCTCAACGATTGGTTTTATATCATATGCTAATAAGTGTGTGTATGACCTAGATATACAGGTTAACTTGTGTGTACCGGCTACTGATCATGGGACCGGTACAGTAAACACAAGGGCTTATCCGGCCTCAAAATCGGGTACGCCACAACAGTAATGGGTACTTTTGGATTCATAAGATACTAGCTTCTATCTTTAGACCAACAAATGTTTTTCTTCTGTTGTTTACTGCTTTAGTACTTGTGACCTTCGAGTCTTTTGTTTGCATCATAAGTATCTGCCCGAAGGCAAGGGATGTGAATTATTATCATGTAATTCCTCTTGTAGAGTTGTGTAATGATTTCTGAGTTGTTCATCATGTCCCTCTATATACATTACGTGTATGATATGAAGTGTATGAAGTGACGGTAGAGTACTGTTCTCTGTTTCTGTCATAGTGTTAGTGATTGCTTTAGTTGAGTGACCCACTGCTGAGATGTAATTGTCGGCTAGGCAAGGTGTGGATATATGTGTCGGGCTTTCGAGCGACCCACTAGTCTGAGCTTCGGCCAGCTAGGTTAGGACGTGGACAGAGGTATTGGGCTCCTCTAAGTAATTGCAAAAATTGCAATAGAATATAGGCAGCAAGTCTCTATAGGGTGTTTTGGAATTGTGTTTGACTGATTGAATGATGTTAGCTTCTGGCCGGCTTGACCCACGGTGATAGATACATACGATGTAAGAACGTGTGGTATGTGAGTCTGGTGTCGGGCCACCCAACGGTGATTGATTCATATGACTTAAGCGCGTATGGTATGTTGGGTGGCTTATCGGTCTTCGGCGACCCATTATTCACTAAGTTAGGTACTGATTCCAGGCCTTGACATAATGGGTTCCATCAAACTATGGTGTTGTACCGGATGACCTACCACTATATGCATGATTGTTATAAGCCATTGGCGGGGGAACATTTTGGTAAGTGTGAGCACTTCCACTAGTGCATCTACCTCGCCACATCCAACTCATCGCATGACATCTTATTCTCTCTAGGCTATAAAGCCCCAACAAGAGATACCTTGCTCTGATACCAATTAAAGGATTAAGATATCATCTTAGAGGGAAGGCGTGAATAGACGGCTAAACAATTTTAATAAATATTCAACTATTCTTGTTATTATGCAGAATTAGTTATCTAAAGCAGGGAGATATATATGAATATGAACAATACATCACATAAGTAAGATGAATAGAAGTAAACTTGAGGCCCTAACCCTCAAGTATAAGGAGCTTAAGGTCTCATATCATAGACTTAAAAATTCTCATAAGGAGTTTAAAAGTGTTCATGAAAATATTGGGCTTGAGAACATCAAGAAGAAATAAGATTATGAAACTCTTAAATATCTCATGATATCCTCAAGGGTAAGCATCTCTCTCTCCTTTACAAGCAATCAACTCCATCTCAAGATAGTATGGAGATACCATGTGCTAAATTTGCTTTATTGCATAAGGAGTCTCATACTATTGCTCTAAATGATGTTGCTAGTTCATCTAACCTCTTATCTTGTGAACCAACATTATTGAGTGAGAATGCTAGTTTGAAGGCTCAACTCAATCAAGGGTTGCTCAAATGCTACA
This sequence comes from Stipa capillata, assembly GCA_019208055.1. Taxonomy (NCBI): domain Eukaryota; kingdom Viridiplantae; phylum Streptophyta; class Magnoliopsida; order Poales; family Poaceae; genus Stipa; species Stipa capillata. Next base: position 43,425 of record JAGXJF010001303.1, read on the forward strand.
AAGGTAGTAAGACCCTAAAAGAGATTTTGAGCCACCAAGTTGAGAACTTCACCATGAGGGTTTGTGATTTACTGAAAGGTTCAATGACAATGGTAAGGCATGGAGCCCTGGCAATACCCTAAGTAAAGGATCAAGATGTCGGCCTAGATGGGACGGGTGAATAGGTGACTAATTTTTTTAATCAATATTCAACTATTCTTGCTATTATGTGGAATTAGAAGTTATTTAAAGCAAGGATAATATGAATATGAATAATATATCACACAAGCAAGATAAATAGAACTAAACTTCAGGAATATAAATGGGAGAAGAAATAACCGAAGGAGACAAGTTGTTTGTTGCCAGAGTTCACATTCTTGAGAGAATCCTATATCTCCATTCAGGGAGCTTGATCACTCGTGATCAAGAGCCAGCTTCCTTTCAAGCCTTTATCCCTCAAGAACACTCTTGCGTCTCCTCGACTTTCTCGTGGTGATTCTTCCCTATCAGAGGCAAATCCCGACCTTCACAAACTTCTTGAGGCTCACCACAAAGGTTGGGAGCTCTCAAGGACTCATAGTAAGAGGAAACCCTTGCTTGATGCTCAACTATGGCTCAAATCGCTCTTCCTTTCAGAGATCTCCACATAAATATGAACTTAGAGCTTGAGGAGGTGTGACTTTGCACTTAAAGTATAGGAGAATAGAATGGGAAAAGATTCTAAACTCAAAGGGGGAGTGGTGTATATATAAGCAGCCCCTCAAAAACTATTTGTTATGCAAAAAACAGGTAAAGTCGGAGACTCCGACTTCATCTTGGAGGTTCTGACATTTCGAAACCAGTGGCTATATCTACGGTCACAAAGAGTCCAGCAGCAGATCTTAGAGACTTCAAAACAAACTCGGAGACTCTGACTTTTCAAAGTGAGAAGGACTAAGAAGAAAGTTGGTGGCTCTGACTTAGAAGCCTCACACTCCGGAAAAGAGAGAATGCATAGACATGCGAGGTCAGTGGCATTTTCTGGAAGCTACAAATTTCAAACTCAGAAACTCTGATTTAGAACTTGGACACGGAGATTTCAAAGATGCTCAACGAGCGAGGACAGAAAGCAACCTTGGATACTCTGACTCAGAACTTGGACACTCTGAGATTTCAAAAAGGGTTACCCTCACGTATTACAGAGACTTTGGAAAACTCTCGGATACTCCAACATGGAGGTAGAGGGATTTCAAGCGAGGTTAGAACGCAATCTTGGAGACTCCAAGAAAATCTCGAAAGCTCCAGATAACAGGAGGAAAGGGAAACTCAGAGGCGCCGATTTCCCTAAGTCCACACACTTAAAATAATCTCCTAAGACTCAAAGTGATTCATCGAACCACAAAAGAAGCTACAAAGCTATCCTTTGTCTTCCTTTCTTCAAGCTGTCCTTCCTTAGAACTTTTTAGGGGTCAATTTGGCTGGATATACCACTGTTTTTGGGACCATATGACCTGATCACACTAGATATACACATTAGTCCCTTAATTTTTTTTATTAATCATCAAAACCCACTTGGGGAACCTAGATGCACTTGCACTAAGACCAAATATCTGCAAGCAAAACAGAAGCAAGTGCAAGCTTCCATTTTGAAGGTCATCTTAACTTTTGTTGGTCATTTTGATGCCTCTTATGTGCTTAGGAAGGGCAAGGATAGTAAGGTCCAAACCACTTTTGTTGGTGCTAAGATTGGTGATCATGTTAGGAAGAGTGCTATTTGGTTTCCTAAGTCCCTTATCACTAACTCTCAAGTACCTAAAGATGCTTGATTTGTTTTGTAGAACTATACCTCTGGCGAGAACAGTTTAGTGTTTGATAGTGGATGCATCAACCACATGACCAAAGCAAAAGGCATGCTCACATCATTTGATAGTAGAGGATCACTGCATGAGAACATCACCTTTGGAGATAATGCAAACGGAAAGATAATGGTATTAGGTAAAATTCCCATATCAGATGACCTATCTATTTTCCATGTCTTGCTTGTGAAATCTTTGAACTATAACTTGATGTCCATCTCACAATTTGGTGACCTTGATCTTAAATGCAATTTTACCAAGAATGTAGTCCTTATAACTAAGAGTGATGATCAATCCTTGGAATTCAAAGTCTTTTTTGGGAAGATAATTTATATTTGATGTATTTTTCCTCTAACAATTTATGTATACAAACATGCTTGTTGGCAAAATCTTATTTAGGATGGTTATGGCATAGGAGATTAGCTCCTGTGGGAATGAGGAACCTCGACAAGATCCTCAAGAGTGATCACATACTTGGCATCAAGAATGTGATCTTTGACAAAGATCGTCTTTCTAGTGCCTATCATGTTAGCAAACAAGTGGGAGGACCACATCCCGTCAAGAACGTCATGATAACAACCAAACTAATCGAGCTACTTCACATGAACTTGTTTGGTCCCGTCACCTATGTGAGCATAGGAAGTAACTCCTATGGGTTTGTTATTGTTGATGACTTTTTTGCTATACTTGGATATTTTTCTTGCATAACAAGAGACAGACACACAAAATCTTCAAGACATTTGTGAGAGGAGCTCATGAATTCAAGATGAAGATCAAGAAGATGAGGAGTGACAATATGATGATGAATAGTATGGTATCCCGCATATTAGGGGTATCCATATGCAGAATCCCAGGACTTTAGGAAGGTACAGCGTACCCGGTAAGGATCCCTGGACGACAAGGTAACCCCTCTTGGGAAGGAAAGACTCCCCTTAAACTAGGAAGTCAATCCCGACGTTTAAGGAGACCAGAGTCCTACTCGGGTGTAAGTCCACGTCCAGTACGACCCTGAGAACCCCCTATATAAGGATCAGCAATCCCATAGGGGAGGACAGGTCCTGATAGGTTGAAGAGATTCTACAAGGTCCAGCAGATCAATCTAGTCGCAGCACCAAGAGGCGAAGCCCTAGAAGACCCGCTGCCTCGAAGGAGTCGAGCCCGGCGGTTTAGGATAGATTAGTCTACGATTAGGCCTAGGGTAGCCACTAACATACACCCCCCATTGTAAGCGTGTTCTCCATCAATATATAGCAACAGGACGTAGGGTTATTATCCTGAGGGAGGCCCGAACCTGTATAAAAACGGCTGTCCCCCTGCTGTCAGAGCTCCTGGCACTTGGGCCCTAGAGGTCCCTACCCCCCAGTAATCATCATTCCACGAATACCGTAAGATCGCCGATTCACCGATCGTCGACAGATGGCGCCGACCGTGGGGACCTCTCCGGACCAAGCCGTCCAGGAAGAATCAGAGTCGGCAGGACGCGCAACTAAGCGCGATCAGATCCCAGCGCCGTTTGCACAGCCCTCACCGGTTTTGACCGAGGAGGAAGAAGCAAACTCGGCAGGAAAACCGATCGCAATCTCGCCCCGTACTGGGTACTCGGACCAGGGTTTCTACGACAACTTTGGCCCTATGGACCCGTACCCGGTTACGGATCGAGTGGATTTCGGAGAGTACGCCCCTGGAGAGGACTCGGATGGTGAAGCAGATCACTTCAGAACCGAGTGCGCCAGGGCCTTCAGCGGGAAGCTGGTCTTGAACGACGACTTCCCGGCAGGAACGACCAGCCCCATGGTTGGAATCTCTCCTGCAAACTCTGATCGTGAGAACGATCAAGATCGCACCCACGTCGCGTCCGATGAGGACAACGTGATGGAATACGAGTACACATCGTCCCAGCCAGGGACCTCGAATGGTACTCGCGATCGACGATGGTCGAGAAGACCTCGAAGATCAGAATCTGCCCGGGGGCTCACAGCAGCACAATCTAATAGCTGCCTCCCACATGAACGGGGGCTTACCCGCCGCCGAGGAGAGAACTCCTCGCCGGAACGGAGACCTGCCTGCCGCTGTGGAGAGATCCCCTCCGGGAACGAGGGAGTACGTGTCCCGAACTGCTCGAAGACTTGCGGAAGTGCGCAATCTGCTTTCACAGCCTCCCGTGGCGGATCTCTCGACACCCGCGGGCGTGCAGTGGCTGCAACGGCTGGGGGCTGACCTCCAAGAGGCTCAGAACCAGGCCGAGTCTTCTCGAGCCCAATCGGTGGCCCGTAGCTCTACTCGGGTGGACACCCCTCCTCCGCCAGAAGAACGCGATCGGGAGGGACGACACCCCAGGAACAGGCCTCCTCAGGAGGAGCCACCTGTCGACCTCCGAGAACAGCTCGACAAGCGCCGCCGCCAAAGGCGCCAGCAAGAGCAGCAACCTTCTCGGAGAGACCACGCACAAAACGCCAATGCTCGGGGCCGATCTTCGACCTCGAATAGCGGCGAGACTGCACCTTATCGGGGCTCCTTCAGCGGATGCCAGGCGCTATCCCAGGAACTCCGTCAGGTACGTTGGCCTTCTCGTTTCAAGCCCGGCTCGCTAGAATCGTACGACGGAACCACGAACCCCGTGGAGTTCCTTCAGATCTACACCACCGCGATCGAGGCAGCCGGCGGGGACGAGAAGGTCATGGCCAACTATCTTCCTACCGCTCTCAGAGGAGCCGCTAGGACGTGGTTGACGAATCTACCCCCAGGAACGATCCGTTCGTGGGGACAGTTATGCGACATGCTACTCGGGAACTTCCAGGGTACCTTCCCAAGACCTGGTCGGGTCGACGATCTATTCCTTGTCGTCCAACGACCAGACGAGACCTTCCGAGAGTTTACCAAAAGGTTTAGTGCTGTCCGCAACACTATCCCAGAGATAACAGACTCGGACGTCATCCGCGCCTTCACTCGAGGCAGCAGAAACGAGATGTGCACACATGACCTGATCATGCGACCACCGAGAACCACCAGGCAACTCATGGATCTGGCCGAGAAGGCCGCTTGTGCGGAAGAAACCCTGCGCTACATCAAGCAACAGCGGGGTGAGTCGACCAGTTCTCCCCTCCGGTCAAGGGGCGAGTCGCGCAAGACCAAGCGCAAGAAGAAGCCCTCCGGAGGAAATAAGGAGAAAAGGATCAGATCCGACGAGGTAATGGCCGAGGTCTCCGAAAAGCGCACCTGGCGGCCACGCTCCAAGGATAAACCTACCACGTCCTCCGACAAGTCGTCCAAGCCCTGGTGCGACTTTCCACCAGACTGACTCGCATGATCTGCGACAGTGTCGCATCTTCAAGAAAGTATCTTCGGGAAGAAAGAGAGAAGTTCCGCGAGGAGAACCCTCAGGTCGCTAACAACAGTCGGGAAACGACTTCCGACGACGATGACTCCACCCCTGAGCCTTTCCAGGGGCATGTCAGAGCAATCGAGCACATATTCGGGGGCTCAACCTCTTACGAATCCAAGAGGCAATATAAGGCGATCGCCCGAGAAGTTCTCGCGAGTGTCCCGCGGGTCCCTCGAGCGGTCAAGTGGTCTGAGGTCACGATCTCTTTCGACCAGACCGATTGCCCCGAAAATTGCGCTCGACCGGGACGGTACCCTATTGTGGTCGAGCCAACGATCAACAACTGCCGAGTGGGCCGCGTGCTGATAGACGGGGGGAGCTCCCTCAATATCCTATTCGCCAACGCCCTCGACGCCATGCAAGTGCCACGATCGTCTGTTCAGACGGTAACGCACGCTTTTCACGGCATCGTCCCGGGCTCATCGGCCACGCCGATCGGGCAAGTCACGCTCCCGGTTACCTTCGGTACACCGGAGAACTTCCGAACAGAGAAAATCCTGTTCGACGTAGTCGATTTCGAGACAGCATACAACGCTATCTTGGGGCGCCCTACTCTGGCCAAGTTCATGGCAGCTACGCACTACGCCTACCAGTGCATAAAGATGCCCGGCCCAAAAGGTGTCCTCACGATAAAGAGCTCCCCCAGAGAAGCACTCCTCTGCGACAAGCGCAGCCTCGACCTCGCAGAGCAGCACCTACCCTCTAACCAAGACGCCAGCGTGACGCCTCCCGCCTCCACGCTGTCAAGACCACCTCCACGACTACGAGCGACGGCTTCGAAAGTACCCCCTCCAAGTCGGAGAAAGAGTTCCACGACTAAGTCGGAACAGGGGGAAAACAGGGCCTTCCCCTAAACAGGACAACGGTTCCTCGGGAGAAGCCGCCCGATCCCAGGTCGCTCGCGTCAACGGTAGAAAGGTCGCGTCCTTTAGAGAGTCCAGTGCAACCACCTTCGGTAAGATCGTACAACCGTCGCCTCCTCATCGGCAGATTCCAAAGTTGCACCAGCTCCAGCCTCAAAGATCGTCAAGCTACGAACAAGTCGATGATAAGACGCTCCGGGCGCCGCCGCCCAGCACGCGCACTCAACAAAAGTTCCGTCAGCGGGTCACGACAAGAGGACGCGAGTCTCTGGGGCAACCGGCGACGAGCTAAATGAGGAGGGGACGGCCTAGTTTTGTCTTAGTTTTCTTAAAGTTATTTTTCTTACAGTAGCCTGTAAAAGACACAGTTTTCTCTAAATAATACAAGTCTCTAGTTCAATGTTTTTTCATTATCAATTCAGACTGCCTATCCGAGATATCTCTCGAACAGTCAGTCGGGGGCTGGATAAGAATACGGTAAAGTCGAAATACGAGTACGAGTACCGACTTCTTTGACCCGCACAAAGGAAAAAGGGTCCTGCGCTGCAACTGTCAGGGATGCGAGGAAAACCCCTTAACGCGTTTGCAGGTGACAGGGGAGCCACTGAGCCCCCCACCTGACCAAACCTAAGGCCTGGTCGACTAAGCTCCCCAGTTCCGTAGCAATGTCCCCTAATCCCGCGTAAAGGAAGGGAAGAAAGTACGAGTACGACTAGATCAACGGAGCCCGTACGCTTATCCACGTCTTCGACTACTCGGAGCAGAAGATACCTCGGGTAGAGTGAAACTTTGTTAAATCGGGCAAGTGTAGAATTTACTAGCCTAACAACCGGAGTCTCCCCTCAGCAAAGGAATACGGAGGTGCCACCATGGCCACGACAAGCTGTACGAAAGACCCCTTATCGCGTTTACTGATGACGAGGAGCCACGGAGCCCTCCATCCGACTAAACCTAAGGGCTGGTCGATCGCAGCAAGAACGACCTATGGCACTATTCGAAACACCTACACCGAAGGGAGGCAAAGGGCACTGGTTCCGACTAAAGTCTACGCTTGCATCCGACAAGGTTTCACATAAGCAGATTAGACAAGGTTTCAAAAAACCAAAAAACACACAAGTTATCGCACAGTTACTAACCACTGTATTTGTGTAAGAGTATGTTATTACAGAATTCTACTCTAGGCCAGGCGCCTGAACCCGATCACCAAAGGCGTCCGCCGCTCCCTGCACCGCCTCGAGAAGCTCCTCCTCCTCGTCCTCCGGCAGATCGGCAGCGAGCGCCTCCAAGGATAAGTCCGGATGCCTGCGCCTCAGAAGAGCCAAAGCAAAGGCCAGGGCGTCGCGTACACCTTGCCGAAGCTCGTCCTCGAGAAGCTTCTCGACGGTGGGCTTCAGCCGGGAGACAGACGCCGTCAGGTCCGCTAGGCGGCTGGCCGGAGCAAGGCCCGGGGGGACAACGACGCCGACTTCGCCCAGCGCCTTCTCGAGTGTGCTCAAAGCCCCCTCGAGGTCCCCCTCCAGCTTCCCCGCGTAGGACTGACTCCTTTGCAGGGTGGACTCGGCTTCCGAGAGGCGCGCCTTCAGATCGGCCTCGACGGCCGCCCGTTGCTTCTCGGAGTCTTCAAGGCGCTTCTGCAGCGCCTCGCTCTCCGCCCGCCATTTCCCGGCCTCGTCAAGGCTCTTCCTCGACTCTGTCGCACGCCAAGTCCAGCTCCGCTTGGGCCTTCTCGAGTGGAGCCACCCGGGAAATAGCGAGCTGAAAAAGAACAGGTTAGTACAAAGCAAAGTCAAATTACCTTATCACTAATCTCCCGTGCATTACCTGCAGCAAGGAGGAAAGGCTAAGACCCTCCGGCGCCGAAGAATCCGGAGGCACGACCTGCTCGACCAGGACCATTCCGACTCCAGCGCCGGGGGCTGCGGCTGCTCAGTAGAGGCCGGCGGCAACTCCGGTGCAGGGGTCCGCTGTTCGACAGGGGCCGGTGCCGGTTTCGGTGCCGGGGGCTCCTGCTCGACATCCGCCCTTAGTCGAGGTCTTGGCAGGAAGGATCGACAACCTAGTCGCCAAAGCCATCAAGCCAAGTCTTCAGCAAGGCGAATCAAAAGAAAAAGGCGGCAAAAGAAAAACTAACCTCGGGCGCTTCCCCGTTGAAGTAGGTTTCCTTGCCAAGGCACCCGAACTTCGCTTGCCAGAAGCCAGCGGCGCCTTCCCCTTGTCCGCCACGGTCTCCTCCCCAAGAGCAGTCGTGGGAGGGGGAGTTGGTTCCTTGGCGAGGGGGCTGCTCGCTTCGGGCTGCCCGACACATCCTTCCTTATGATCTCCATTCAGGAAAGAATATGGAAAAAAGAGTAGTCGGGCAAGAGCTCGAACCTGCGGTTGAGGATCCCGGACGAGAGAATTCGTCGAGATGGTCTCCGCCCCCGCCTCGGCTGCGGAAGGACCTTCCTCCCTCGTCTCGGAGGGTGGCGGGGCAGTATCGTACATCTCGATCTCATCGTCCTCGACGGGAGCGCCAGCTCTTTCGGCCTCCGAGTCGGGACCCCCGCGGCCTACGCGCTGCGGAAGAAGAAGCCCGAGGGCCTTCAGTAAGGCTACTCGGACAAGCCCAAGTTAGACAAGGAGATAAGATGGATAACTCACCGAGAACACTTCCCGTCGGCTATCCGGACTCTGCTTCAGAAGAGGGCAGGGGCACGTCCGTACGCCCGCCTTGGGGGGACTGCTCGAATAGGTTGTTCAACCTACTCTGAAGCTCCCCCGGGGACAACTCTGCATGGCTCGACAAGGCAGAACTACGTGAGAAGTCTTGACAATTGAATTGGCGCGGAGGAGGTCGTAGTGCTTACCCGTGTCGAAGTCCCTTGTCTGGTCTTGGTTCTGCGGGATCACCCAGGCCGCCGCGACCCTCGAACGAAGAGGGCTTATCCGGCGTCGAAGGAAATCCTCCGCGACATCCCACGCCGTCAGGCCTTTGGCGGCGAGATTGGCGATGTCGTGGACGAGCGCCATGAGGTGCCTAGTCTCCTTCGGGGCCTCCCCCCAGCTCTTGTTCTGAAGAGGGGCGAGTCCGCGGTAGGAGATCCCAGAATTCGCTGGGGGCTGGCAGTAGAACCACCGAGCATGCCAGCCCGACCACGAGGATTTCTAGGAGGAAGCAATGTAGGCATCCTTCCTCTCTCGAAGACGGAATCCGGCGCCGCCGACGACTCCTGCGCCGCTGCCCTTCACCCGGCGGAGGTTGTAGAAGTACCTCCAGAGCTCCAGGCTCGGCCTAATGCCGAGGTAGGCTTCGCATAGGTGCGCGAAGACCGCCAGCATTAGGACCGAGTTCGGGTTGAGATGAATCAACTCGATCTAGTAAAACTGGAGCGCGAGGAGGAAGAATGATGAAGGTGGGAATTGAAATCCACACCTGAAGAAGTCCGCGAAGACGACGGTCCACTCCGTGTCGGGGGTGGGGACCGTCTCCTTCACGGCCTCCCGGAAAGGCACAAATACCTCCGGGAGGATCACCTCATCCGACACGAGCTTCTCCAGGGCGGAGGAGTCCATCACCGAGGCCTCGAACTCGTGGATGGCGGTGATCGGTTCCCCCGCAGCTTTCCCCGAGTCCTTTGCGGGCTCGGGAGACTTTCTTCACGGCGCTTTTCTTGCCCATTCTTCGCTGATCGATCGAGAGAGTATGGAGGCGAGGGTTTGCAAGGGCGCGAGGAAGAAGATGAAGGGAGCAAGAAGGCTGGGAGGCAAAGAGACAATGCGTGCAAAAACCCCAATTCTTGGGCTCCTAAAGATTTAAACTTTCACCGGAGCCGAGCGCGGTTTTCGGCACGATCAGTTCCATCGCATTTAATGCGGACAGTTGCTTTTTCCGCGTACAGGGCGCTTCGCGGGAAAAAGAGGGTCTGACAACCCACGACCCGGAGGAAACGCACCGTGGTTTGGCACACGATTAGCGGCCCCACGGCGCAGAGAGAGAAAAGATTCTTCATCGCCACGCGAAATTTCCGCCACGATGGTTCTGTTTCCTAGAAATATGCCAGGCGAACGCGTGTCCGTGATCGAAGGATCAGATCAGGTCGGAAAGGTATTCTGGATTTTCCAAAGGACTATTCCGATAAGGATTTCACGACTACTCGGTAGGGATTGAGCCTACTCGGAGAAGTCGCCGACAAGAACTACTCGGATCGCCTACTCGGAGTTTCGTTCCCGACAAGGGCAGATTTCCAACAAAACCATCATGACCTCACTTCACGTACTGATGGGGGCCTTGATGATGAATAGTACGGTATCCCGCATATTAGGGGTATCCGTATGCAGAATCCCAGGACTTTAGGAAGGTACATCGTACCCGGTAAGGATCCCTGGACGACAAGGTAACCCCTCTTGGGAAGGAAAGACTCCCCTTAAACTAGAAAGTCAATCCCGACGTTTAAGGAGACCAGAGTCCTACTCGGGTGTAAGTTCACGTCCAGTACGACCCTGAGAACCCCCTATATAAGGATCAGCAATCCCATAGGGGAGGACAGGTCCTGATAGGTTGAAGAGATTCTACAAGGTCCAGCAGATCAATCTAGTCGCAGACACCAGGAGGCGAAGCCCTAGAAGACCCGCTGCCTCGAAGGAGTCGAGCCCGGCGGTTTAGGATAGATTAGTCTACGATTAGGCCTAGGGTAGCCACTAACATACACCCCCCATTGTAAGCGTGTTCTCCATCAATATATAGCAACAGGACGTAGGGTTATTATCCTGAGGGAGGCCCGAACCTGTATAAAAACGGTTGTCCCCTGTTGTCAGAGCTCCTGGCACTTGGGCCCTAGAGGTCCCTACCCCCCAGTAATCATCATTCCACGAATACCGTAAGATCGCCGATTCACCGATCGTCGACACAATGGAACCGAGTTCAAGAATACCAATATTGAAGAGTTTCTCGCCAAAGAAGGTGTCAAGCACGAGTTCTCCTCCAATTACACACCGCAATAAAATGGAGTAGTAGAGAGAAAGAATCACACGCTTATCGAGATGGCAAGGAAAATACTTGATGAATACAAGCCTCCCGACCGCTTTTAGGTGGAGGCCGTCAACACCGCTTGCCATACCATCAACCACTTGTACCTTAATTAACTCATGTAGAAGACGTCATATGAGCTCATCTCTGGGAACAAGCCAAATGTTTCCTACTTTCGCATCTTCGGGAGCAAGTGTTATATCCTTAACAGAAAGTAAAGGCTTTCTTAATTTTCTCCCAAATGTGACGAGTGATTCTTTCTTGGTTATGCATCTAACGTGCGCACCTATCGAGTCTTCAACAATATTTCACGTATAATTGAAGAAACATTTGACGTGCAATTCTGAGACCAATGGTTTTCAAGTGGTATGTGGTCACATTGATGTAGGTGATGATGAGTTGACGAATGTTCTTAAGAACATGTCACTAGGATAATTGATGCCAATGGAGGTGAAGGAAAGCACGTCATTAATTCAAGGGAGCCTCCCACATCTACTCAAGATGAAATCTAGAGTGCGGAGACAACCCAAGTACAAGATGATGGAACTCCACCTCAAGTCCAAACACAAATCTAATCCCAAGCACAAATGGATCATCCAAGGATACACAGGAATTTGCAACGGGACCACTGGGTCAACCAAATCATTGGCGACATGTGTAAAGGCACTCAAACTCGTTCTCGTGTTGCAAATTTTTGTGAACATTACTTGTTTGTCTCCTCTTTGGAGCCAACCAAGGTAGATGAGAGGATCTAGATTGGGTGAATGCCACGCATGAACAGTTCAACAAGTTTGAGCGCAATCAAGTTTGGACGCTTGTGGAATGAACAAGTCAAACCATTATCGGCACCAAGTGAGTCTTCCACAACAAGCAAGATGAAAATCAAAAAGTCGTGAGAAACAAGGCTAGACTTGTGGCCCAAGGTATACACAAGTCGAAAGTTTAGATTTTTGGGAGACTTTTTCCCAAGTAGCTAGACTAGAAGCCACTAATTCTTGCTTGCATTTTCTAATCATCATCATATCATGCTTTATCAAATGGATGTCAAGAGTGCACTTCTAAATGAACAAATTAATGAACTTGTTTGCATAGAGCAACCTCCCAATTTTGAAGACCCAAAGTTTCTTAACCATGTCTATAAATTTCATAATACACTATATGGCCTCAAATAAGCTCTTAGAGAGGCCTCAAATAAGCTCTTAGAGAATGGTATGAATGCCCTAAGGAGTTTCTAGTCAAAATGAACTTCAAAATTGGAAAGATAGTTTCCACATTGTTCACTAAGTTTATTAATGATGAGCTTTTCATTTGCCAAATATATGTGGATATCATATTTGGGTCGACTAGTAATGCATTTATGAAGAATTCAGAAAGATGATGGCCGACAAATTTGAGATGTCCATGATGGCGAGTTGAAATTCTTTCTTAGCATACAAGTCAAGCAACTTCCTAAAGGAAAATTCATTAGCCAAGGCAAGTACATCAAGGACATGCTCAAGAAGTTTGACATGGAGAATACCAAGCCAATTCATACTCCAATGCAAACCAACGGTCACCTCTACCTCAACAAGGAAGGTAAATTAGTGGATCAAACGGTATATTGATCCATGATTATCTCTACTCTATCTTTGTGCATCTAGGCTCGACATCATGCTTAGTTGTGCATGTGTGCAAGATTTCAAGCTACTCCAAAGGAGTGTCACCTTGTGGTAGTTAAGAGAATCTTGAGATATCTAGTTCACACACCCAATCTAGGTTTTTTGATGAGGACATGACCACCGACATGTGTTTCTCGTCGAAACATCGGGACACCCAAAGTTCTATCATTTGTAATATCCTAAGGGTGCTAGAGTTGATCTTGTTGGATATTCATATTCGGATTATGCAACTGCGAGGTAGATAGGAAGAGTAACTTGGCACATGCCAATTCCTTGGTAGATCCTTAGTGTTATGGTCATGCAAGAAATAAAACTCCATAACCCTGTCCACCACCGCCGCAAAGTACATCTCTGTGGGTAGTTGTTGCGCTCAATCGCTTTTGATGAGGCAAACTTCGAAGGATTATGAATTCAATTTGGAAGAAGTGCATATTTGTGTGATAATAAAAGCACAATCAAGATAGCTAACAATCCTATCCAACACACCCGAACCAAGCACACAAATATCCGACACCATATCCTTAGGGATCATGTGACTAAAGGAGATATAGCCTTAAGCCATGTAAGGACAAAAGAATAATTAGCGGATATCTTCACCAAGCCCTTAGATGAGCATAGATTTTGTGAGTTGACGAGTGAGTTAAATATCTTGGATTCTCAAAATGTTTCTTGAAACTTTGTACATTTTCTTGATTGCTTTTTTTGATTTTTGGAGCTTAAGATGCGTGAACACATTACTGGAAAGTATTGTTCTCCCCGTGAGAAAATACATATCATAAGGTGTGAACAAATCAATTTTTGCGCATTGATTATCCTTGGGTTGATGGATATACAAAAATGTGAGCCTTTGCATCATAAGACCCCAGGCGTCAATGTATAGAGGTCTTAGTGCAAATTTCAGCATATATATGGTGGCCACACTGCCAAAATCACCATCTTTGGTTCCTTAAGCCTATCTCAGATTTTTGTTAACTTTTGAGCACTTTTGCTCTATTTTTGCCTAGACTTTGAGTTGATCTTGTTTAATTCATCCAAATTGTTGCTTTGATTGCTTAGTTATTTGAATATGGAATGGACCCACAAGGAATTTCCTAGATTTGCTCTATCTAAACTTATCATAAAACATTCTTTCAAATCTACGCATGTGAGCTTTTGATCTGAAACTTGGATATTCTGAATTTTCCCAAGAGCTTTCGAGATTAGATGATGTGTATCCAGTAGATAAACTCATAACTTCCAACATCTTTCTTGGAACTTCCAAGAATCACGTCTGTCATGCCACATAGGTTTCTAGAATCTTCAGTATGTGCTCCTAGAACTTCCGATATTTATCCCGGAACTACCAAGATTTGCATTGTTCCTCAAAATTGGTTCCTCCAAAAATTCCTAGAGCTTCCAACAATTCCCGGAACATCAGATTTTTTGTGAACCGTTTTTCTAATCCTAACAAACTCAGATCTACTGAGTTTTTCTCTTGGCTCCTCTGATTTCTCTAGATATCCAGTGCCACTGCAGCTCCCGCACCTTCTCCGATGAACTTTGCCATGACCTCGCCGGTCTCGCGTCGTCCGTGTCCGGCACTTCATCATCGACATCGGGCACCCTCACCGCACACCGCAATTGTAGCATTGCAGACACCACCGAGTAAGGGCACATCCACCAGACCCACGACCTCCTCAAGTAAATTATAACGCCGTGCGTCTTTCTCACAGGTAATCTCACTCTCTTCAGTCGACTCAAACTAGATTCGACATAATTCCCAAAGAAATATGTGCAAATTAGACCAAAATCTCTCACGCTGTTAGACTTAAAACCCTAGTTTTCATAAAAGCTCAAAATTTTTGGGAAGTTTTCGGGAGCTTATGAGATCCTTGAAAACTAGAGTTTCTTATGTCTTCTCCCAAGAAAATGTTTTCAAATCTAATACCTTTTCTTCTGAGATCACATGTGTACTTATCCTCTAGTCTTATCCATCTAATTCACAGGCTAAGATGAGTTTCAAAAGTCACCAAAGCAACAACGACTCCAATGAGAGCATTCCTCCTTCTCCTCCACTAAGTGACTCTTTGACGAACAGATGTTGTTATGTAAGGAGAGAGAGATCTACTCCAAGGATGGTTGGAAGTTCAAAAGTGGGGAAAAAAGGAGCTTCCTTTAGAGCTAGTGGAGACTCTTTATAGGATCAAGATCCCTTCCAAGGGACAAACAGCTCAAAAGACCAGCTCTCATTGTCCTTTTTCTAGTTGCTGATGATGATGACGACAATAACAATGATGATGAGGAGGAGATTGAGTCTCCAAACTCCAGGAAGGCTAGATTGGCTCGAGAAGCCAGGGAAAGAAATAAGAAGGTTGATGCAGTAAAGGAAGAAGCTGCCAAGACAGAGGCAGCCAAGGTAGAGATGTTAAAGCTACAGCAGCCACAGAGCAGTCGTCACCCCCTCAACCTTGCAGGAATGTAAAAAGGGGGGGCGCAAAGGCAAGATGGATCATCTTCTCAGCCTCCAGCAAAAAGGGCTGCCATTGCAAAGATGCCCACTCAAGCCATAAGATAAAGCTTCCTCTCCAGCCTCCATCTTAGCAAGTCCCGACAGTGAAAAAGTGGAGAAAGGCTATGGATCCGAGGAAGCCGAGGATACTTTCACTTGGATTGCTCTTGCTCATGTTCATCATCTCTCTAGGCAAGGCAAGACCCCTAGAGTGGATGTGGATTATAAGACCTCTTCCAATGATGAGCTCCAAAAAAAATCAATGGAGAGTAAAATCCCTATGAGTTTGAGAGAGACGCCAAAAACTCATTTTTTTGGTCACTTGAGCAGTAGGATCACTATATGTCAGTGATCCAGTTTCAAAAAGGGGAGCTCGTCACACTTTCACCTTAATATGTGCATTCATTCAAACGCAATTC
This sequence comes from Stipa capillata, assembly GCA_019208055.1. NCBI lineage: Eukaryota > Viridiplantae > Streptophyta > Magnoliopsida > Poales > Poaceae > Stipa > Stipa capillata. The sequence goes on from JAGXJF010001303.1 coordinate 59,054, forward strand.
AAATGATGCACATCTTCAGAGGAGCTCACTCGATATCACCGGACCCAAAACAACAAAAATTTATATCCAAAATCAAAGCTTTACTCGGGTTGTCATCGATCGCCAAAAAGGGGGAGATTAAAAGTGCATCTATTAAGGGACTAATGTATGCATCAAGTATGATCAGATGCTATAGTCCCAAAAACGATGGTAAAACCAGCTTTGACAACCCCTAAAAATCATTTTAAAAAAATACGGCTTGAAGAAATAAAGATTAAGGATAATTTTCTAGTCCTTTTAGTGGTTCAAGGAATCATATTAAGTTTGGAAAGCCATACTATTAAGGGGGGCCTAAATCTGGAAGGTGGTGAGATTGTCTTGCTAATGCTCAGTTAGGAATCAATCTCTAAATCCAAAGAGAATTTTTGAAATCTTTTCATGTGCAATCTTTCTAGAAATGTTGGAACATCTGAGATTTTCCGGAACCTCCGAGTTTTGTTCTAGAAATGCCTAAGTCATTTTGTCATGAAAGTGGGAGCCCTCAGAAGATTTCTCGGAGTCTCCGAGACCTATTCTTGACTTATTCATTGAAATCTCAAAATGTCAAAGTCCGATGACGGAACCTCCGAGAATGAGTTATATCCATCATCTGTTGAGGATTCTTGAAATTTTGGAAGGTCTAAGGTGATGCCAGAACCTCTGGGAATCCATTCCGACCATGCCTTGTTAAAACCATTCAAAATCCTAGATGGTCTGGATTCAAGTCAGTACCTCCGACATTCACTTATGTCCACCATGCTCTGAAAGTCAGAACCTCCGAGTTTATGTCAAAATTTTCGAGATCTATCTCTGGGCAGTCAAAGTAGCCATTGCTTCAAATGTCGGAACCTTCAAGCTCCATCTCAGAAGTTCCGAGTTCTCCTGCTTTTACACTAACGGCTAATTTTTGAGAGGTTAACTATATATACCCATAAGCCTCTTTACTCACTAGAGTTTTTGCAAATCCATTTCTCTACTCTCTTGAGTGCTACTCCATATTTTCTCAAGTTCAAGTTATTATCCTTGTGAGGAAATCCTTGGACATTGACGTCTCCTAAACGGCTAGGAGTCACTCAGTGTCATTCAAGGAGACTGTGAAGAACCCTGAGAAGTTTGTGAGTGTTTGGAGCTTATCTACCGCAAATTGAAGAGCTGCCATAAGAGAAAAGAAGTTTCACATTGGCAAGCTTATTGAGAAAAGAGCATGATTCGGTGAGAGCTTCAATCATTGAATCTAGCTTCGTCAACGAAGACACAGAGTCTCACCAAAGGCTCGAACTTCGATAATAAATCTTGTGTCTCCTATGTGGTTGTTTCCTTGCACTCCTCCACACTTAGTTCCTTACTTATTTTGATCACTAGTATACTAAATTTTGCTTATGGCTACTTAGTTGTATAGAGATTCTTGTGTAGAAATTAATCTTGAGTTTTATTTTTGTTAATCTCCTATTCACCCCTCCCCTCTAGTCTATAGCCTAGATCTTTTCAAGCGTACAAGCATAATATGGTTGACTCTAGAGGTTTCATTCTGTTTTGACTCTTCATGAAGGAAGAGTCAGTTTTATTCTTTTACATCCTCCTCTCTCCTCTAAATCAGTCATTATACAACATGATATGACCAAGAGTCAGCTAATCTCACGCTTTTATAGATGCCCTTATTTGTGCATGCTATGCTAATTAATTACGGGTACTGCCTTGATAATGACTTGCGTTATGTAATGTGACCAGCTTGTAAGGTGAACCATGTACCACTGGCTCCTAAAATACTTTGGGACGTGCATGGCTTAACAACATTCATTGCTGCAAGAAGGAACGAAAGTTCAGTCCTGTGAGATGCTTAGATTGTTTAGGAACTACTAGAATAATATGGATTGTACGGAGGCAATTTTGCCAGACATAAATTATACAAATTGGTCTCTAGGAAAATCCTAGAGGAATTCTCTCACAAAACCCACATCTTTCATATGCTGAAACTGACCCAAGCATAAAGCTCAGGTCAGCTAACCTGATGTTCTAAACAAACAAGTAGCTAGTCTGCTTGCTTTTCAATTTATGTATTCGTCAAAAACCGTCAGTTTACTCCACTGGGAATGGAAAATATCGGGCATGTATTTTGTTGGCTAACACATGTTGCTCATCTTGCGATCTTTACAACCCACACTGGCAACATATCTCGATAGGCTCACAGAATTAGGATACACATATCCAGCATCTTTGCACGTACGGTACGAAATCACGCGGATATCAAACAAAAACAACTCCAGATATGACGACTTAGTGCAAGAATAACTTTAGTGAGAAAACAATTTACACCGGGTGAGAACTGGAAATGCTCTGTAAAACAACACGAATCAAAATTCTGCCTTCCAGAGACTAACAAAGATTACAAAGCATAAAAAAGATACCACCTCGCCAAGAGCGGCCTCCGTCGTCCTCCCACCACATATTCACATGTTGGCTCATTGGATAATATGAAACACGGACAGTGAACTTGTATTAGTTATCTTGGGAGTATATGTACCTGTACAGGAGCATGTTCCATTATTCTTTTGTGCCACATAGCATTGCTGCAACCAAGGAACATCCAGCAGCCTCCTTTGAGAGTTCCGTCCCATAAATCATGGTGTTAGTAAGAAACTTGACCACTGATGACCAGGTAAACACAGCGAAAGGCCCACAAGAGAAACGCCCAGTCATGTAAAGAGACCAGATGAAGGTTGCTTGAAGCTGGAACCGCTTGCTTTATTGGAGGATGTGATCACCCTATCCTTTGAAACAGTATTGCCTACAGCTAACTCAGAAGAATTTGGCTGTTGGTTGTTTTCACTGTGGCCAGGTCTGACCCAGATTTTGATTAGTCCTTCACGGCAAATGGTCAGGACTGATTCATTGGTAAACACCAGACCGGACAGGGGATCCACATGTACTCGGTGGGCGATAAGGGGTGAAAGCTTCGGCACGTCTCGCATTCTTGGAGAAGGTTGAAGAATACCTGTTGGAGGGCATGCATTGTCCCAGTGTGCAGAAGGGCTCCCACTGCTAAATGTTGGCGAGCCACCTGAAGGATGACGTAGTGGGACAACAATCTCATCCATTGCCAAGTCCCACAGAAGCAATTGGGTGTCCTAAGAGTATGTGACAGTGAAAATTGATGTCAGCAGTACACCATGTTGGAAAAGCAAAATGTCAATAAACTGGCTGATTTATCTGATAGCTATAACTAATCATATGCTCAAGAACATGATGAAAAATCACCAACACCAAGTTCTAACAAAAAATAACTTGATCTTCTAAACAAAATATGATAAGGTAAAATAACATTCAATACTTAAGTTCATCAACATGCCGAAAATATTGGCATAAGTCATACAGTGAGAAAAAAGCAGCATGGTCACGGTGATGGTTGGAGGAATTAAATTATCTTACTACATAAGCAGTGTGATCAGTTTAATGCTCTGCAATAAGCATAACAGTGAACAGCAGGAACATGCCAACAGTTCATTAATTGAAGGTCTCCCAACAATAAAGCAAGCATGGGAGAAAATGGAAAGATAAGTATTTTAGGTACTCCCAGCCTTCACTTCTATTTGTATTTAGAAGTTACAAAACTGGAGAGGCATGCATCAGTGTTTCTTCTTTATGATGACTACATAATTTCAATATAAATGATGTGCCATAACAGTTCAAACCATAGTTCAGCTACATAAAACTTCAGATACCTGACCAACAGAACCAAAACGATACACAATATTTTCTCCTGTTCCATCAGAATTTGGTGAGGACCAATATGGATCAAAAGAAACTCCACTAACCTGTTAAAAAAAATTACTGTCCTCAAATTACAAGTTTTGAAAGGAAACATTAAGGCATTGACAAAGTTCAAGACAAATTGAACTAATACCCAGGAATTATGCCCTTCACCCCATGCAACTATCTTTCTGTCGTCCATGCTCCATACCTGCACAAGATCATCTTCGCCACCTGTCAACAGATATTTGCCATCCGAGCTGTAAAAACAGATCACAATCAAACTAGGTAAGAAACTGAGCCACACTCATTTTTGTATAATACTCCGTTGATCCACTCAAATAAATACTCATATTTGACAAGACCATAGAAATGTGAAAACAAATTGAAGATAAGAAACCAGACACCAGAGAACTGATAAGATGGTAGAGAGACGCTTCAATGTATAGCTCACTGTGTACCCAATGACCAATATGCTACCTTTATTTGATATCACTAAGGAAACTACACCAGTTTTGCATGCTAGTCAACCCAGGCTGGTTCTGAACTTCAGACTAAGAGTAAGAAACAGAAACAAATTTCAAGCAGGCTTCAGCATAAAATATTTAAAGTCAAATGCATAAATCTGGCTAAAAATATAACTAGCGGGGCAGCCAAACAGTAGAGAACATAAATCATGAAACTAACTGGGAGAAAACATGGAAAACGCGTCTAAGTGGAGATAGAAGATAGCAAATCATTTAAGGTGTGGATGGTGTAGATTCAATGTACAGTGGTACCTCCAGGTGCAACACAAGAGAGCTCCATAATAACTTTTCCCACCAAATATTAGTTGCTCCTTCGAAAAGTCGAACACTCTCAAATAACCTACATATGGTTGATTAATGTTAGTTCAATAAACAATATAAGATCAGTGGAATTTATGAGGATTAAAAAAAAATCTAGTCTGGGTCTAGGACAAAGCAAGTACCATCTCTCCCAACAGTCGCCAAGTATGCCCCATCTGGAGAGAAGGAAATCGCATTGATTGAACCATGACAAATATGCCATCTAGCAATTGGGTTACTCTGTAATGTTGTTGAGATAAGAGCAGGAAGTTAGTGACTAGGGATCTGGCAGCCCATTTTGCAAAAGTCCATACGATTTCGTTATACGACGTTTCAAAAAATTTATTAAAATTCGTGGATGTGTTATACATAGAGTTATGTAAACCTGCAAAATTTCAATTTCAAATCCATCCCTGTTATCAAGAACCAAAAAAGACAAGCAACACTGTAGTACAGATGAATAGTGCATGATCGACTGCTTGTTCTTTTAATTTCGATACCGGGGATGAATTATAAATTGAAGTTCTACAGGTTTATATAATTTAATGTCTGATACATCCATAAATTTTGATAGTATTCTTGGAACATTATATCTTGCACTTTTCCTGAGATAAATCCAAAAATAATCACGGTCCCACATTCTTTTAGCGACAAACAATCTGAGAACTTGATATAAACTCATCTAACCAAATGTTATGCAGCAAGACTCATTTGATACCAAAAGTCATAGGCTAATGGAACTACTTCCCAGATCCCACAATTCACTGTACAAAGTACATGATGTACTGAGCTTACTGGTATGAAGGTACCTGGTGGCTGGTGTATGCCAGTAAACTTCTTATTGCAAAATAAATTCTAGAGATAAAAAACAATAATAACGTACGCAGGTGGAGACCCATACAAGTGAGTACTGCATGGTGCTGGAGCCAGCTAGCATATTACCATTTTTTATTACTCCACAACCAAACTCTTAAATGAAAGCATAAAGACAAACATGTCCTTCTGAAGGACTGATTTAGCATGTCTAATCTGTGCACTTAAGCATGGATGGGTAATCTGAATCTTAGAAGCCATTTTAAATGGTCCACTCCCTTAAGCAGTTGGGATTTGTCTGCCCTTGCCTGGAATTTTTTATTGAATAGTGGGGTACTTATATTGGTAGTATCACTGTTTAGCAATTAGGAATTTACATTGCTACCTCCATACTTTACATAAAGGAGGAATAAGGGTGCTCATTGCATTAACATATGTTCAAAGTTAAGAATGCACCTTCAAAAAAAAAGTTAAGACTGCTAGACTGAAGTCAATAAACTATACAGTATGTAAGCAGATGGCCAGATGCACAGTTTCATGCCAAAAGAGAGGGGGAAAAGCACATTTGCAATGAAACACCCTAACTTCAGCAAAATAATGTGGTTTAAGGAAACAATAATGAAAAGCCTAAAATACCTTACTCGACTTTGCATGTGAAACCATCAACTGAGCTGGATCCTTTATAGCTGGAAATGTACACTCGGTGTTTCCATCTTTGCACTGAATGTAAAGAATATACATCAGTTCAAGCATCAGCCCAAAACATTCATAAATGTCAAATTCCATGACCAGCATTAGCTCACTTTATCATACACATACAAATTTCCATCAGAATGGCTAACAACAAAGATGCCTTCACGCTCTGGCACCCATGCAATAGAAGTGCATCGGCTGCAAACAATAGTGTCCCCAAGTCAATTGGAGAATTAACTTAAATAATCAGAGGAGACAAGCATCTGTAAGGACCAATATCCAAGCAGCATTCTGCTTATATCCACACTGTAAAAATAATGCTCCAAATCTCTAACTTAAAACAAACACAGCTCCAGAGCACCCAGTAAAAAAATACTCTCCCTTATCCTTCACTTCTACAAACTAAAAGGATTCATAGGATTGTGCCATGGTACACCAGATGATGGGCACAAGGAAATCAGGTCGTTCTTCTGTCTCCAGAATATGATGACTTAATAAAAGGCAAGCTCATGCTTCAAGGCACTACCTGACAGCATAGTCAACCAACATAAAGACCATTGCTTTACCAGACATTGGTGGACTCAAAGTATTCCTCAACCATTGATTTGATTCAATGCTCCAAACAAAAACTCTACGGTATTTTAAATTCTTTAGAATGCTTTGGGAGTCCTTGCGAGAGGAAATAATTTTGCTAACTCCTAACTTTTTCCCATCTATCTGATACTTGAAACCAACGTGACCAAATTGGGGAGATTTATCGTGTCATCACATGATACCAGAGTGCTGTATTTGTATCTATGCGCACTTGATGAAAATCTTATATGTTGAATACTTGAATTACAAGATAATGAAATAGACAAGCAAGCAACCACACTATTTATAGGCAATGCTGATAAAAAACATAAAGTGCAAATAAACTCTAAATGTCATATGTGACACATGATGACATGAATGAATAATGAAAATAAAACATGCCTGCTAATGCTTGTTCCATCCTTATCACCCTTATTATAATGTTGGGCTGCAACAGGCTTTCTTCCAGGATCTTGTAACTGTTGCCTCAGCGACATCGAATAGACTGCATGATGGACACAAAAAAACTCATATTATACACAGTCCATTTTGAAGCGGTAAAGCTATTCGAGCTAACAACTACTGCACTAACCATCCCCTGATCCCATCCCAATGATCAGGTCATGCCCCTCCTTGGCCTCCGAGTCGAACGCGTGGCACAGTGGGTTCGAGTTGCTAAAATGGATGGACTTTACTGGATCCTAGTTAAATTAATCAGCTGATCAGAACCAAGACAATTAAACTGCATTTGGCATGCATCCAATAAAAAGACTGAAGACCTTGTCCTGGGAATTGAGATCACTGATGAATAGTGTATCAGCGGCATTGAAGATGATGTATGCACCCTTGCCATCATAGTTTGCTACAGCTTGCGATCCACCAAGGCTTGTAGATGTACCAAGGCTACCTCCCATGCGACTGCTTCCAGACACAGCCCGGCTCACACCATTGCTCCCAACAAAGCTAAGTGCCCGGCTACCATTACCGGTGCCCAGCAGCCTTGCTGCCGCCGATCGCACCCCACTGCTGGAGCTCGGTGTTGATGGTGTGGAGCCTTGGCCGGTAGACCTCTCCTTCAGGTATGCCACCGTGAACTGTGACAATCAATAATCAAACTTACAGGACTACAAACAAAAAATCCAGAACTGCACACTAGGCTACACAGTTCGTCCAATCGAAATCCTAACTTTGGAGCACGTAGCACATGTATAGAACACCCAAACTTCACCTAAAATTTTCATCTAGCACCACATCAAAGCCACTCGAAATATCACCGACACTACAAGCCCGCCGAAATCCTCGACGAGAGCAACCCAATTCCCCATGCCCAATTCGCACCAAAGCCCGCCTAGATCCCCACAGTCGACGGTACCTGCGAGACGGTCCTCCCGCCGTGGCTGTAGTGCAACCCGGCGGCGGAGTGCGTCTTCTCGTACTGCAGCTTGTACCTCCCCTCGGGCGTCTTGAAGTAGGTCTTGAGCCCGGCCGCCCCGGCCGCGCCTCCACCCCCCGGGCCCCACCGCCGACGTCGCCGCCATGCCGCCCGCTAACTCCCTCCTCGCGATCGCCCCCAGCGTTTGATGCTACGCTAGCGCCACTGGCTAACCCCGCCGCTTAGACAGCTGCTTGGTCATACCCCGCACCGCCACCGCCGCAGCCGCCACCGCAGGTTTCGTGCCGATCCGTGGAATGGGGAGCGCGGCTAGGGCTTTGGAGCGGCGGAGGTGGATCGAGGCGGTGAGGAGGTGGAGGAGGAGGAGACGACGAGTGGTGTGGCTCGATTTGGGAGAAGAGACGGAGACGAAAGAAAAGAAGAAGAAGAAGAAAAAGAGAAAAGAAATGACTTCTGTTAATTTGGAGCAGAAATATGATGAATAAAATAAAAACTTAACGCTATGAGAACCCGGTAGAGATGAACCCGACCCGTTAGCCGCTTACCGCTTTCCCCGCAGAGGCGTTACGTGACGTCACTCACGGGTCACGGCCCGCCGGCCGGCGGCACGCGGCGAGCGCGGATCGCCGGGAATGGCGCACTCTCTCCTGCGCCGCGCCGCGTGCGTCTGATGCCGTCCATGTTTCCGGCTGAGATCGCGAGGCCGTCTCCAGTTGTCGCGCTCGCGTCGCGTGTGGAGAGAGACCCAGTCGCAATGAAGGTATTCGATTGAACTGTACTCCACTCCAAACTTCAGCGAGGATTTTTTTCCAGTCCCGTCGATTGCACCGAGCTATTTCTCCGTCCCATGATCACTTCTATTGTGGGGGATTCCATAGAATTAATCTAGTGGTGTCAGCGTCCGTATGAACTGTCCTTTTTTCTTACATAATACGAACTGTTCATTATGATGGAAGATATCTAATTTGAGGAGAGTTGTTTCTTGATTGTACATGAGTTAATCTGTAATAGGATGAATTTAACTTTTGGTGGCGTTTGGTAGGTTCCCTATGCCTATTATGATTGCTTGGGTAACTTTGGAATTTTCAATTTTGGATGAACAATTGGTCGATCTCGCATTAGTTCTCTTCAACCCGACAGCCTCCTGCTATATATCCTTATCACCATCAGTAGAAATGCAGTTGGCTAGCATGACCAAGGCTGGAACATCATATGAAAACAGCCATGAGACATCCATAGTATATCAAATGGATCGACCTCTTATTTGGTTCTTTGCTTTCAGTTACCGAAGCTTGCTAACGGGGACAAATTACTCCTGCTCCTACCTCTATGTCAGGAAATCCATGGAGTAGGTGGCCACTACAAAGCACCATGGTCTCTGCTTTGGCCCCCTGGAAGGAGCCTATTAGGCATGTCCTTCTCTACCCTCTTCTTTTTTTTCTTCTGAGGATCTCTCTGCCCTCTTCTTGTTCTTCCTTTCACTTTGCTTTGCATTGTTTCCCACCTATTGGTTGTTCAACAGAGAGAGTAACTATCCCAAAAGCCATTCCCTGCACCTTCCACTTTTCCGCTTCTCGTTATACTGTACTACTCAGCGTGTCTCGTCCTTGAAGGTCTGAACACCATCACGATTCCTCTTCTTTTTCCTGTGAGCAAGGAGATGATAAATATTCAGATCTTCTTATCTACTCAAAAGACAATTCGGACACTCTAGCGGGATTTGCATTGGACATTTTGTTTTTAAGGATAGGTTTGTAACGTCTGAATTTCATTGAGCTTCACTACTTGTAGATATGTAGGGTTCAGCTTTGCAGGATTTCCTGGCGAGTTCTGGTGTTCTGTAGCACAATATTACGAAGCTTAGTGTGATTATGCAAGTGTGAGTTCTGGTCATGCTTTTTGGTGTTGACATCTATAAGTTGCGTGCATATTGTAAATTGCATGGTGCCGGTTCAATCAAAGAGGATTTTTTTTCTTTTTTTTTCTTCATCACTGTTTAGACGGCGGATAAGTACATCTGGAAGAATAGAGTGAGTAGTTCGTTGCATATGCGCCGGGGTAATATTGGGTGCACTCAGTTGTGGAGCTAGCCTGTATCTTGAGTCTGGGCAAAGTCTAACTGCGACCACTTCAGCGAGCATTTCCCCATGAAAACTCCATCATAATCCTCATACTTTGTAGTGATTTCAATGGAAGTTTGTCAGCTGAGGCCTAGGCTCAACACTAGTGGGTGCATTAGCATCCTTAGGTGTACTAATGCACTAGGTCACCCGAAAATGCCTCTAAAAGTTGTGAAAAATTCTGATTCTTGATATAGAAATAACATGCATCTATCATGTCACAAAATTTTAAATACAAATTCAATCCACAGATCGAGAAACAAAAAATACAAGTCTGACTGTGAATAATACCAAATTCAAATATGGAGTTAATAGTATCCTGTTGATACTATCTACAGTCTGATTTGTCTTTTTGGTTTCTCAAGCTGTAGACCGAATTTGGTTTTGAAATTTTGTGACATGATAAATCCATGTCATATGAGTGTTGACAAAAAATTCGAAATTTTTCATGACTTTTTAGATGGTGAACGGGGGACCTAGTGTAGGTGTACTAGTGCACCCAATATGCCCCCATATGTGCTGGAACAATATCGTGCGGAACAACAGCTAATGGAACCTAGAATCAACTAGCACATATTGGGCATAATTATGTGAACTTCCCAAAATTAGCACTATTTTTTCAATTGTTTTTAATTCTAGCGGACTTTCACAATTTTCTTGTGACAGATGTTTTGATAGTACTTAGGGGCTTAACTCACTGTTTCTCCCAGTTATTTTGCTAGAAACTGCGGAAAATAGATCGGTTTCTTGATGTACTATTCAGCAGATCTGGTTTATGGTGGTTAAGGCTAATTTCCTACACTGTGGTCTGGCAGTTTCTGGTTTCGGGACAGGAACACACTACTGCTTACAAGTGGCTGACAACCAAACCGTGCAAGATAGCACATGCTCTAGATTGTGGATTTGAAGCCTTAGGCTTTTAGCCAGGCATACTGTAGTGCCAGGTTAGTTAAGCTGAAGAAGAAATATATCTAATCTATTGGCAGTGCTAATAGCATTACCAGAACTACAAAGGAACAACAGAAAAATGATATTACTGGATGATGCACTGGACCTTATCACTGCATGCTAGATAACAGACATTATAAACAATTATGTAGATAGTGAGATAAATGATTTCATATGGTTCTTTTGCCACCTTGGAGGTCTTAGATTTCTGTCTGTAAAATTTGAACCTTATATTGAAACTGCTAATTACTTTCCTTTGCCATGACTTCTCCCAGAGAACTATGAGTAGGTTCCAGTTTTGCATTACTTATCCTTTGAGAGGGGAATCTGGAGACTAAAAGAGATTATTCATAAGAGGATTCTCAGGCGATGAGGCAGAAGTACCTATTGACGCCAGATCTAGGGTTGCCAGCTATTTTGCTGTTCTAAACCTACAATATCACGATCACATAGCTTTTCTTGACATGTGAATTATGTCTTGAGAATTGGGAGTACACCAGTGTATAATATTCACATGAAGGTAGGCTCCTACTGATAGGCAGTATGGTACATCTCCTCTCCACAGTGCATCTTAGTCAATTTCATACATGTCGGTAGACATTTGAAAGTTGAAACTATCTACAAGTTAAGCACATTATTAGCATTGCCAACTTGAATTATTTTCCGTAAAAGTTCCTTTTTCTCTGTTCTGACCACTGTAGGCAGGTGATTTATCCTGCAGGGCCGTGGTTTGATGTGTTCCTCAGAATGATATTCTTTGGTGCTGACCAGGTGAACCACAATGTTGATTGGGGTCACAAGAGAAACGTGATTATCTGCAAGTTTGTAGCCCATGCTCCAGTTTATCGTTGAGGAGGGATATTGGACGGACTCTCGCGAAATGAACAATGGTTTTGAATACATCTTTGTGGTACTGAAGATATTGGTGGACTACAAATTAGCGATGTTGAAAGCATCCAACCAAAAATGTCGTGTTTGAAACCTAAAGAAGATGATCAGAAGGGCAGTAAGAATGAGGAAATGCTGATGGACAAGGGGGTTCCACGGCCGTCAAAACTGTCCTGACTCATATCAGAGAAAGCTGAGTACCAAATGTTTCAAAGCCACCATTATGCAGTAGTGGCATATATGTTTATGGACTCATTCCACCAGGGCTGGTGCTCTGCCCATTTCCATTGAAAAGAGGGAAGTAACAAAATGTGTACTATGACCGCGAGCCCGGAACAGCCCAACAAAAGAAACCATTGACTTTACTGTAGCAAAACTGACACGATGCTTGGCAATTACGGTGCATGTCTTGTTTGTTCAAGTGTTGTCTACGTGCAGTGAGATCTATGACTGCTGTGTTTCAACATTCTGCCTGCTGTGTTTTAACATTCTCTCGTCTTCCCTTTCAACAATGTGTCATGTGAGTTATTCTCCAAGAGTGATGGATCTGGTCCAGGTAAACTTTGATTGAGCGATGGATCATCAGACAACGGGCATGCATGGTCCCCAATTCAACTCGGATGCAATGTGAGGATGCTCAGAGCTCACATGCATAGGGCTTGACGAACACAGTGTCCCTCTCTGTAGCTGCTGAGTTGGCTGTGACAACAGTAATATTTCACTTTGTGTTTGTTAGCTAGGAGCACTGGTGGTATGATCACTGATGAGGCAGTGAATTTTGTTTCTTTACGGTATCCTTCGAGCTTGGTCCCGGTTTTGAACATGGGTATCTTCTTTCTTTCGAATAATTCATGCCATCATGACCCAGAATTTCTTGTGTTCCAATTTAATTTCAGCAGCATCGTACATAGCACCCATGTCCCCATGGAACAAGGTGAGTGAATAATACATTCTCATCCTACTTTTTTCGCAAAAAAAGTCAAATGTTACATGCCACTCTATTTCTCTACGGTTGCATTCCATCAGGTACTATCTACCATTCTGGTCTCTTGATTCGAGAAGACGCAGGAGAGGTGCACGTATTTGCATAATTGCATTACGAAGAATGAGCATTATGTACGATATCCTCGATCGTGCAGTTTGAACTAATGGCATAGTCGACCTGAACCATGATTTCTGGAACAAAATTTGGTGAGGAATTGAGATCAAATCATGCATCTGCACATGGACAGGTGAGTGTGGATGAGTAGAAAAAGGGAAACATGTCTGCACCTGCAAATTAACATCTTTCAGTTTTAATGTTGTGTACTACCCCTTGCGGCGAAATAGCTGCCCCGACCGGTCCTAAACAATCTTGATAATTGCATTGATCAATCGTACAGAATAACACACTGCAGCCTGAAGCCCTGAACGAAAGTGAACTATACATATTTTTTTTAAAATAATAAAAGAGAACACTCTCCCATTCTCTATACTTGAAAGGTATACATAGCCTAATTATTATGAAGTCATTACAAAGTTCATACCCTAAGGCTGAATGGAAGCGACAAGCTACATAACTAAAAATAAAATCAAATTTTACATAGCATATTATTAAACTGATATCCAAACTGTGACGTAAATCCCCTGACAGCTAACTCTAACCTCCTGACACTAATAACCATCTGCTCCTGCTCTGATGATTGTCGTTGCAATATAGAACATGATCCAACCAGTTGATATATAAGAAAAGAGCCTGCAAAGAGTTGGCTAGTTATTTTTTTTATCAACGACAATATCATTTCTACATAACCAATTGACTAGCATAAAGCAGCCACACCGACTAAAAGTTTGGATCTAAAACACTTATCTACACCTGGCAACCAAAGCCCAAAAATGTGAGAGATACTATTAGGTGAAGGGATGCCAAAAGTGATGCAAATTGCTTGTCATGCGAAATGCGCAAATTGATATTTAAAGAATAAATGTTGAATTGTCTCCTCATGGCCACTGAAGGTGCAAAAGTTTGTTGCCCTTTCAATTTCGTTTAACTGGAATGTCCTACGTCAAGATAAACCCACAAAAAGATACATAAAAAATCTTTATCTTGAGGGAAGTTTCAATCACCACGGATATTTAGCCCGGAATTAGAATTGAAAATCACCAAGGACGAAATACATTGATTGGACCAAAAGATTCTATTGGAGTGAAGGTTCCATCGGAAGGTGTCCAGCTCAGGAGTAAGGTTGAAAAGGGAAACCTTTGTAATGAATGCATTCCAAGCCACTAATTTGGCCCGATAATGGCTCTTCTGAATGAGATATTAAGTGGGACGGAACCTATAACCTCTGCTAAGGTAGCTTGTTTTCTTCCACACCACATGATATAAGATAGGAATTGATCCTTCAACGATCGACAAATCCATCCATTTGTCTACCAGAACCTAACTTCCTTCCCATATTTGATAGAAAAGGTGCCGAACTGTAGGAGTTGCTCTTTCACTTTCATTAACCCACTACAAACTGAGAGTCTCGGGTTTGGCCTGAGCAGCAAAGAGGACTTCCTTCTAAATATTTTCTTTGAAAAAGTTATTGTCGAACCCCCTCTTCATTTATCAGATCCAAAGAAAGATGATCGACAGAAGAGAGATCCAAGAGTTCCTTTCTTCATCCTCCTCCAAAGTGGGAGGACAATCTTTTGTACCCGCAACCTAATTAGAAAGGGAGGCTTTTAAGCGGTCAAATTCAATCTTCTTAAGAAAGTACTGAATCTGTAACAATTGACTCACTAGAACCCAAAGAATACCAATTCTAGCCATATAACAAACAATAGTAGATTGAGGGACATTTGTAAAATATGTACCTATAGGAGCCTCTAGGTTCTTGACCATGGCTTGCCGCTTCACCTTCTCCATGATGTCATCATCGATGTCGGGGCAGTTAGTGATGCAATTGCTACTTCAAGGGTCTAAGGTCACCAATGATGGAGAAGAAGCGGTCCTCTGAAGGTGTGACTCGGTGCCAGTCCCACACGGAGGAGGAGGTAGAGCTAGCATCGCTTGTCCCTAAGTGTAGCTGGCATCGAGGAAGTCGTGAAAGAGCTACTCGTGTTGAGCATACCACCACAGCAGCCTCAGCCTGCATTCCCCTTGCTATAGTAGGAGAAGAAGCCCGGGACGCTGTCGCAGTAGGTAGATCATCTGTTGCGACAGATGTCGGCACAACATATGCCTATGCCGCAGACGGCGTCTCCCACCTAGACCGAGGAGAGCCGGGCACTACTGCGACAGGTGGGACCACCACATGTCGGGCACATTCACAATAGCCCGAGTCACCATCGCGGCAGGAAAAGGCATTGCCGTGTCATCACGATGTGTTGCAGGAAGTGCAGCGGATTCTATCGTGGCAACCAAAACCATTGCCGCGACATGACAAGTTATCACCTTTGCAGACGCATCAGCTTCTGCCATGGCCCCAGGTGTCACGGCAGGATGTGACACACCTCCCTGTGCTACGGCGGTCGCCACTAGTACAATAGGAACCCCTGCCCCAATAGGGGGTTGTGCCGTCGGGTCGAAGTGAAGTGTTGCCGCCGCTCCGCACGCACTCCCGCCTTAGCACTAGGTGCCATGGTAGGATGTGATGCATGTCCCGTGCCACAGCAGCCACCGCTGCCACAACCTAGGTATCCAAGCCAATCATGGAGGCCCAAGCGGATTGAATTGGCGAAGCCCCAATAGGTGCAGGCACTGCCAATCTTACTGCAATTGCATCAACAGCTACCACAGCAGCCACTAGTACTGATCCGGTGGAATGTTGTGATCCCACCAGTGCTGACTTGCTACCACTTAACTCTGGGCCCTCTGAATTTTTGAAGCGCTTTGGTTCTCTATCAACCATATCAACATCTCCATCTATTTTTCGTTGTCTCCTTTGTCCCTTTTATCTTTTGAAAATTGTCACCATTGTCACCTGAAGGCTCAACAAGTACCTCTTTTTCAAATATAGATCAAAAGCTCTATTGCTCACAACAATCTCAGTTTTCATGGAGTGGAAGGATGGATCAAGGATAGCCACCTGCAAGCGAACAACTCCCTTCTTCCTGGTGTAAATCATATCGACTGTCTGAGTGGCCCCAATAAGTGAACCCACTACACATAGACTAAGATAATAGCAAATCTCGTATGGTACACCGTAGACCTGCACCCAAATTTTATCTAGAGTATACTTAGCATTAAATGCAGCATTCCACTCCGCAAAGTGAAGAACAACTCCATGTGCTCTGACATTAATCTCCCCATATGTAGCAATCCTCTCTTACTCAACATCTAACGGGAAAGGAACCAAATACGCATCAGTTTCATGCTCCTGCACTTCCCACTCAAATTATCCATCGGCACAAATATCTTTAATTCCACAATTACCAGCTCAGCCGATAATTCCCCCAACACTCATATAATACAAGGTTTTACCTCGGACTTCCGTGGAGTGTGCGGTGCCGGGATGAAATAAAACCCTAGCCCTTCTACGCCAAATCCACACATCGCTACCATAGGCTTGGGAGGTGGAGGAGTGGACTGCGACGCTCGAGGTGGTTAGTGGCCTCATAGACATCTCAGAAGAGCTTCTTCTTATTTTTCTTCACTGCTTGCGGTTTAGCTGGCTCGTCATCATCAGGAGCCTCGGTACCGACCTGCGGATCTAGCACAGCATCAGGTTCCTTGGTAGCACGTCCACCCTCGGTCGATGCCGACGTACCAGTCGTGTGGGAACTAGCCAATGCCTTAGAGCCACCCTGGCGTTCAGTCCCCGTTAGTGCCGACGCGTTAGGTCAACGATCATTGTTGCGCGCCTCCTAGTGAGCACAGTTGTTGTTGCCATTGTATTGTCGGCCCTGCGACCACCACCACGCTGAACCCATTATCGGCGATCACCACCGCCACGATTCCCATCCCAATGCCTTGCCCACCAGTGTCGTGCCCACCCCCAGGGTTGCCACCGCTACCGACATCACCACCATGGACACCTCCCCCGCCACCTTGGTTCTGAGGACGGTTCCCGTGAGCCATCATTGCTGGAGTGCGGGCAATTTTCACAAAGGATCTTTTAGTGTGCTACTTCCCGAGATGTTGTTGTCGCCAGATATGGGCAAATAGATGGCTCGCACTCAAACCTCGGGGTTTTAGGGTTTTCAGTGTTTGTAGATCCACGGGCGAGGGCGACGCACATGATGTGGACTCATTGCGAGGTGGGGCACGGCACGATCACACCTATGGGTGCACACGACGAATTGGACCCAGCCTGGAAGCACCCTCGGTCTCCACGTAGATCACGCGCCCTGACGCGACTGTTGAATTTGAATGGCTGTCACGAGCACATTGTAGAGTGTCTTCGTCGATGAGATCCGGCGAGGAGGGAGTGGACCGTGCCAGCAACCAGCAGAACCGGATCGCCAAGCCGATCCTGAAGCCCATTGCTCTCCTAGAGCGCCTGCTGATGTAGAACGCTGCACCCTAGCTCGACGAGGAACCACCGGTCTCCAATCGTTGCTGACGTCGATACCTGCATGCAACATGTTAGGTGGGGGCGTGGCTGAGAGAACGTTGAATCGCCCTGTCGTCACCTTCCGGACGAAGCGCTCATGCTTAAGTGTTGGGACGCGGGGACAAGAACTCAGCCGTCGGGCGCATGCCTGCCTGCTGCCTCTGCCGCGGGCAGCCAGCTCCCGCTCCCATCTCGCCTCACCAGCCTGCCGCCCGTGCCATTTCAGGGCTGAGATTGAGGGTGTGTTTGGTAGCCTGTATTCACTGAGAATATCCCATCTCATGCAACTTTAGAGCTGTTTGGTGGCCTGTATATTACTTTGGGCCATGCCCACCTCATACCAAAACAACTCCTTAGCCATGCCCACTAGGGAACAAAAAATCCAGCTTCCCTACTCAGCACTGCTCCCTTCGCCCTCACTCCCTCCGCCTCCCTCTGCCTCTGCCTCCCTCCGTCGCAGGGCCCTGCCGGAGCCCTCCCCCAGAGCATCTCCCTCCTCCCCTTCCCATTCCCTCGCTGGCCCGAGCGCCCCCGCGCCGCCTCCTCCGGCCTCCTCCCCTTCTCCCCCGCTTGTCCCTGAGCTCCGCGCCGCTGCTCCTCTCCCCGAGCTCCGTCCGCCGCCTCGGATCTGCTTGCCGCCGGCTCCTCCACCTCAGATCCGTCCGCCGCGCCTCCCTCCGCCTCGGCTCCTCCCGCCGCCGGCCTCCCTCCGCCTCAGATCCGTCCACCGCGCCTCCCTCCGCCTCGGCTCCTGCCGCCACCGACCTCCCTCCGCCTCTTCTCCTCACGCCGCCGGCCTCCCTCCGCCTCTTCTCCTCCCGCCGCCGGCCTCCGTCCGCCTCTTCTCCTCACGCCGCCGGCCTCCCTCCGCCTCTTCTCCTCCCGCCGCCGGCCTCCATGCCACCCCCCGGCGAACGGCGCTCGCGGGGCTTCGGACTAGCCCGAGAAAGGGGCAGCACTGGTGCCATTTCCATTTCTGTAGGTCTAATGGGGACGAGGAGATGAATGCAATTTTTCTTAGTACAGATGATGCAATTTTTTGCGAGTGTGGATGATCCAGGATACAAGCTACCAAACAACATCTCAACTTAGCAGGTCTCAGCAGATGCAAGCTACCAAACATAGCACAGTGGTATCTATTCAGCATGTTTAAGATCAGCATGTCTCAGGAGAGATAGCTATACCAGAGACATATACGCTACCAAACACACCATGAGTGTACGTAGTGTGCTAGGGATGGTCACGTTCCCGCGACGATCGATCAGGGTCAGGGTCAGGGCCGTGCATGCGTCCAGACCGCGTTCCACTGTTCAAAGACACGCGACCTACCCATTTTTGCGTGTGTGGTCGTGGTAGATTATTGCAGCAAACATATATATACATATAGTGTCCCATCAAATCTTGTAAAGCTGGCATATTCAGCCCAAGATTCCAAGTGAACCGATGGACCAACCGGCACGCAAGGCAACAGCGTCACGTAAACCATGGAGATAGATATGGGCCGGCCAGACGACGACGGCCAGTACGAACGTACGTACGTGGACTTGTTGCGTTGCCAGTTCGTACGCGGGATTCACGTACGTAAACGGCAGCTACATACAGACCACGACGATCCGTACGTACGTAGCTCTTCCGAGGAGGTCGAGTCGAATATTACTCTACCCGTCCCGAAATACACGATGTTAACTTGACAGTTACTTCTTTTTACGAGTATGTAGTAAATAATTTTAAAATTAAAAATTAAAAATATTTTTCATGACAAGTCTATTTATATTGTTTTTATTTGACCAATGTCAATATTTTTCTTATATACCGATAGTCAAAATTACAGAAGTTTAATTACATGCTTTTTAAGACGCCAGCTATTCTGAACGGAGATATTATTAAAGAAAACCATACAAAAGAAAGAAAGAAAGTATTACTTTACTCAATAGATTTTTTTCGACTACGTGCACCGTATATTACCAAGATCATACCGTTTCTCTCATAAACAAAACTCCGACACTGTCTTTTCTTAGTTGTGCTGAGAGACATATTTCTTAACTCATCAATTTTGGAACAGTTCAGTTGATTAGACTCGCAGTAACTTCAGTTTATAAGCTCCAAATTAAGGTGCCCTCGGTTGGCTTTAATTAGTTTACAAAGTGGATTTTTGTGGAAACACACTACCTCGTACAAGGCCTCCACTGACGGGCGTTTAAACCCCTCTGCTGACGGGCGGGCCGCCCGTCACTAAGCTCCCGTCAGTGGAGGTTCAGACACTGCTGACGGTGGCATTGCCCGTCAGTGGAGATGGATAAAACAAGCAAAAAAAAACCCTAGCCCCGCAGGAACCCAACCCTAGCCCGCTAGCCCGCCAGGCCCGCACGGTCCGCCGCCGCACCATTCCGCCCCGGCCTCCTACCCCCCGCTGCGCGCACCGCCGCGAGCCGCACCGGAGTCGCCGCCACGTGAGCCGCCGCCGCCGCGCGAGCCGCCGCTGGATCTGGGAAAGGGAGGCCGGAGGAGAGGGGGAGAGAGGGAGGGGCGGGGCTGGGGAGGGAGGGAGCGGCGGGGCGAGCGGGAGGGGAAAGGAGAGGCCGGCGCCACGCGAGCTCCGCTGGGTCTGGGAAGGGAAGGCCGGAGGCGAGGGGAGAGAGGGAGGCGCGGGGTTGGGGAGAGAGGGAGCGGACGGGGCGAGCGGGAGGGGAGAGAGGGAGGGGAGAGAGGGAGCGGCGGGGCCTGTGGGGTTGGGAGAGGGAGTGGAGAAGCCGGCGCTGGCGAGGAGGAGAGAGGGAGCGGGGGGCTAGGCGCGAGGGGGAGCGGCGGGGCCTGCGAGGCTGGGGGAGAGAAGAGAGAGGGGAAGGGGGGCGTGGCGTGCAGGGCTGGGGAGAGAAGAGAGAGGGGGATGGGGACCGGGCTGGGGGAGAGAGGATTTATACACGTTAGCAATTGCGGGCTCGGGGTGGGTTTTAGCGGGCCGAAACATCCGCTGACGGGCCCACTTTCTCGGCCGTCAGTGGTAGAACAGCACCACTGACGGGCCGAGTTTCAGGCCCGCCAGTGGTAATTTTTCTCCTCAAAATTTGTATAGCTAAAATCTCTATTGACGGGCATATTAATCCGCATGTCAGTGTAAACATTACCACTGACTGTTCATATTGTGCCCGTCAGTAATTACGTTCAGGAAAGGGTCTATCTGAGCTAGTGACAAAAGGGGAGCTCATCCACTAGCAGCCGGACTATCGATATTATTAGTCCATCGGACTACTTCTCCACCGTCTAGATAAATTAAGGAGTGTCGTTGATGGCAGGAGCATAGAATTGGACGTCCGTACGTAGAAGCATTTTTATCGTGAGATAGAAAATTTTGTTAAAGCATATGTGACAAATTTATCAAATTAATATAATAATAATAATATATATGCAACACATAATGTATATATGATATTTAAGAAAATGAATACCGGGTTTTTAAGAAATAAAATTATGATGTTGTTTTTGCATCGACGAGGTGTTGCCACAAGCTCATTGTACAACAGAAATAATTTCGGTCGAGACGATTTCATGAAAATAAATTAGGTTTAGGAATGCAACAAGATCGAAAAGCTGTTGTAACAAAATAATTGTATTGTTGAAACAAATCTTTAGTATGATTATAACACCAGAGATGCACTAGAAACATCTTAAATTTATGCAATGGAAACATTTTTATCGTGCAAAGAGAATGTTTTTATCGTGCGGTGGAAACATTTTTCTGTGCACTAGAAACAACTACTTTTCGCGTGACGGAAACAAGTAACGGAACACTATTACAACGGAGTAAATACTATGTAACATAATCGAAAGATTTTGCGCAACAAGGACTGTAGATAATTGCGACAATTTTTTAACAAGATTACAACAATGCAACATCAAGGCTGCTATAGGACGAGGACGTGGTGTGCGGGTTACATGCACCCGTGCAAGCTTGTCACCCGCAGCTCGCCGTTGCAGCAGCACGGGGCCACCACCTGCTCACCACTATTGCCGCATGCCCTCGCTTTGGCTGCCGCCGCGTGCTCCCATTTTGGCCGCCGTCATAGCTTGCTCACTGTCGTTGCCACGTACCCAAGCCGCCAAGCGCAGGCCACTCATTGCCGTTGCCGCATGCCTTGCTTCGGCTGTCATCGTGTGTGCCCGCTCCGACCGTCGCCATGTGCTCCCGCTCTGGCTGTCGCCGCGTGTTCCTGATCCAGCCGCCGCCACACATCCCAGATCCAAATTGATGTGGGACGTTGGAGGAGAAGGAGGCCGGATGTAGTTGGACGAGGCGACGAGAGGTTGCGGTTGGCCTAGGCTACGGGAGTTGCCCCCGCATAGGAAGACGAAGCTAGCTGCCGCATGTGGAGACACGACGCCGCCGCAGTCGAGTCCCACTGCCGAGTTGCCATCGCCAATGTCCAGTCCTGCCACCAAGTCACCGCCGCTGCGACCAAGTATCGCCGCCGAGTAGCAGCGGCTGCGGGTGAGACGCCACCGCCACCGCAACTGCCGTGGGGAAGATGGGGAGGTGCCGCTGACACTGTGGATGGGGTAGAGGAGGCAAGGAGCCGTCATTGGCTCTCTCCCTAATGTTACGGAATCAGTTTCAATCACGAGAGAAACGAATGGCAGTTTCCTGTAAATTTGGAAAACAATAGAAGGGAAGAGATGAAGACCATGGACTGTCAGATGAAGGCTGAAATCTACTGCTGCGAGGGGGCCGAAGGAAGCTTTCCACCCGAACTACAGGGAAAGGAGTTTTCCTATACTTTTTGGAGAGAATAAGAAACCCAGTATGCCATCCATTGTTGATTTGCTCCGAACTTTAATATAAGTCCATTTGAAAAATGAAATGGAAATCTTGCAAAAGGGAAACATTTGTGCGGGGTGAGATTATTTTCCTCTCCTCTCTTGAACCCTACAAAATGCGCATGCTCCAAAATGAACCTAACAATTTTGAGTTCATAATATATTGAGAACTTTGAGTTGAGAATTCCAACCAACATTTCAAAACTTTGAATCAATATCTTTTTAAATATTTAGATTAGATATTTGAAAGACATACATATAGTAATACAAATATGTTAGATTATATATATATATTACAATAAAAACTAGTGATGAGAGTTACACTTTAAAAATTGTGTCAATGTTTGAACTGTCATTTTCAAATTAAAAAGTATATTCGCTAATCTTATAATTAGGCGTTGTCTCCAATATCGCATGCGGAAGAAGCTTTAGTCAAGCTTCCCCGGGAGTCAGGCCCAAAAGCCACTACAACAAAACTAATAGGTAGCCACGGTTTGAATGAGACGGCTCACTCTTCCGTCTCTAACCAATCCCACCAAGTGCCTCACGTATCACGTAGATACGAGTATATGAGATGGTTCGGTGAGCCGTCTGTATAGTTTCAATGATACTTATTGATCTAATAAAGTTTGAGTTCAAATGCTTAAATTTAATTGTGAGTTTAATCTTCGTATGGCCATTTGAGAGGCGTGTACAGAGCCCGCCTCTAGACGAATTCATCTTGGTCCTGATCATCTAGACATTTGTCATTGATTGTATGAATTTTTTATTCTGTTTTTTTTGCGTTAATTTACTTGTCTCATGCACCGCATATGGAAACAAATGTTATAGTTTTATTTTTGCTAATGAATAAACTCTGGAAATTAGCATATGAAATCGTATAAACTGTAGCTTTGGAACATTGGAACATTGGTTTAGCACTGGAACCAGTGCATAGATCAATCAATAAAAATCTGGTAGGAGAAAGTTTTAATATATCCACATGTGTTTCTGCATGCCACTCTTCGCATTATTTGATCCATGCTTCAACTGATTCTTTGGCGACAGCCTCAAAGTCGATGTCAAGCTCTGGTTGCAAATTCAAGACAACATCGATGTGGAGGTCTGGTTGTGAATCCAGCACAAAATTCACATCGTCTGAGTCAGGCACGAAGCCGAAGTCGAGAGAGTCCAGCACAAATAGGTCAACATCGAAGGAGTCCGCGAATACAGTCGCTGCACTCGCCGTTGCCGCGCTCTCCGTCGCCCTCGGCACCCTCGCCCTCGGCAGCCTCCCCTCCATTGCGCTCGCCGTCGCCGTGGACCGGATCTCCATGGCCACGTTGGCTGTCGCCAGCCTTGCCCCAACCCTCGCCATGGACGGGATCTCCGTTGCCGCGGTCGCCATGGACGGGATCTCCGTGGTCGTCATCATGCTCGCCGTGGCTGGGCTTGTGGTCGCCACGGTCGCCGTGGCTGGGCTTGCGGTCGCCGCGGTGGCCATGGCCGCACTCGCTGTCGCCGCGCTCGCCATGGTCGGACTCACCGTCGCCGCGCTCGCCATGGCCGGGCTCGCCTGGCTAGGCTCGTGGTCGCTGCAGTCGCTTGCCCGGCTTGCGGTTGCCGCGGTCGCCATGGCCGCACTCGTCGTCGCCATGCTCACCATGGCCAGGCTCACCGTCGCTGCACACGCCCTCACCGTGCTCGCCATGGCCTGGCTCGCCGCTGCCAAGCTACTACTACTAGCCGCTTGCCTTCCCTCTCTGGTAGATATATATGCAGGTGCCCTGCAGATATTGCTCTTTGGTTGGGTAGTGGATTTGATTATTAGGGCAGTTAGAATCTGCAGCCTTTACCTCAAGTAAACAAATCACAACAAACCATAGCTGGTACGAGAGCTCCCCTAATTTCCTTCTCCCCTACTCTCTTGCTGCAAAATCCCATTGTTATTTCAACCTCCATCTAGTGCAGATTCAGTCATCCTCCTCATGCGCCTCCTGACTGCTCGTACATAAACCAGGCCACCAGTTCCACCACTGTGCTGTCATCGCCCCTCCAGACTCCACCTTAAAGATATCTCCTCCTGTACCTCATAGGCCAATAACTCTCCTATTCTTGCCTTCATATTTGCTTGTGATAACATGCTAGTTTGGGTGCACACCAAGTGTTTGATATTTGTTCTACTAGGCACATGCATACCAAGTGTTTGATTTTTGTTCTGTTAGTGTACACCAAGTAATCATTCATTCTTCTATATGCATAGAGTCTCATCTCAATTGCACTAACTAAATCATTAGTTAATTATAAGCTCTTGGTTGAGTCTAGAGAAGGAAAAGCTGACATAAAGAAGTGCTTTTGATCAGATTGCATTATATCTCAAGTGAAGGACGCATAGCTGCAGTGGTTATTCGATCTGGTAGCAGTTAAGGGAGATGTCCCGTGCAATATCACTACATAATTCTGCAGATTCATTATCTTGGTGAATCCAATCTTTATCTCTTACAATAATTGCAATTATTACGAATGAAGAATCCCAAGCTAATGATACTTACAGCCAAATCCCAAAAGCTAATATGCTTCCAAAAGAGATATACCATATGTCAACAGTTCATCATTACTAAAAAAATTAGGTGTGACGTTTTCATTAGGATCTTGTTGCGTATTTAGGACATATGAAGATTCGGCACTTAACTTTTCATGGTTAATTCACCTCAATAGATCTTTCATGGTTTAGAAGTAGCTACTATTCTACAGTCCAATTTTAAACAGGTAAATCAACCAATCTGTTTGGTGATCTAAACTTCTTAAGATTTCTTTTTTACCCCAATTAACTTTTGAAGATCTTCCACCTCAAAAAAATATGAAGATCCTAAGTTATGTTATTTCCAGTATGTCTGCATCATTAGCCGTTCGTGAATAAACTACAAGGCTAACTTGAAGATCTCATGACATCCCTATAACATAGATGCATGAATTTTTTTAAAGTTTGAGAAACATAAGTACACAACAAGGGGGTCAGCAAATTAGCTACGATGTATGCAGTTTCCTTTTATTACTTACTGTGCTACTTGCTTCTTATATATACATATATATACACATATATTTAATTAGCAATAACTCTTGCAGCCTGTCTGGGCTACACTTTTTTTCATAAATATGGTAGTGTGCATAAAAGTGTTTATCTGAACTATAATTTTTTTCCAAATCCAGAAAAATGATAGCATCTATTGTGATTCACCTCTTCTCTATCCCAACAAGGGTATTCACTCACATAACATTAATCTTTTGCTCTTCCTGCGATTCTAATTCCCATTATACATTCCTTTTTTGTTTCAGCTAGTGACTACTAAATTATGGATAGTTCTTGGATCGTTAAACCAAAAACTAGTATCAAATATAAAACCAGAGTTTATCAATTCCTACAATTTGCATTCCGTGACGTGACAAACCAAGGAAAAATACTTTGTCCGTGCGTTAATTGTGCAAATTGTCTCATGAAGAGCTACAAAGAAGTTAATGAACATCTTAGGTTGATGGATTCTTAAAAGGGTACACAATATGATTTGCCATGGCGAGGATCCTCCATCATTCTCTACAAGTGATTCCCCTTCCACAAATTCCCAGTTAAATGAAAACGACAACCTTCCAGAGCATGACATGCACAGACTTGTACATGCAACCTTAGGAGTAGTCGATGAGGAGAACTTGTTAAATTCAATTGGTGATGAAGTAATTGATCAGGACATATTAGTTCATGATGCGCCTAAACTAAACACTAAGCACTAGTTGAAGACATTACACTAGCAAAATTACTGAAAGATGCAAACACGGAGTTGTACCCAGGCTGTAAAAATCACTCCAAACTCTCTTTCATTGTGAAGCTATATCGAGAAAAATGCATGTACAGATGTAGCAAAGAAGCATTCACAGCACAACTTAAGATGTTTGCTGAGACCTTACCAGATGCATCAAATGTTCCAGCAAACTATTACCAAGCTAAGAAAATAATCAAGAGTTTAGGCCTAGACTATGTGAAGATCCATGCATGTCCAAATGATTGCATGCTTTATCGTGGTGAGAGAGAAAACCAGGAGTCTTGCCACATCTGTAATTCTTCTATGTGGGTAACTAACAAAAAAAAGGGTGCACTAGGTGAAGTAGCTGATGATAAGAAGAAAGCAGCAAAGGTTTTTCATTATTTCCCTCTGAT
Source organism: Stipa capillata (assembly GCA_019208055.1). Lineage (NCBI taxonomy): Eukaryota > Viridiplantae > Streptophyta > Magnoliopsida > Poales > Poaceae > Stipa > Stipa capillata. Next base: position 85,597 of record JAGXJF010001303.1, read on the forward strand.
ACCAAGGCTTCAAAGAATTTATTCAACAGAGAAGACTTCGAAAGATGCAAGGTGACACGCCGAAGAGCGGACAAAAGATGGGAAGCTACGACATCCTGCTGATGCTCAAGCTTGTAAACAATTAGATGCTCCATTTCTGGATTTCAAATCTGATCCTCGTAATATTCGCCTTGGCCTTGCCAGCGATGGATTTAACCCATTTGGAATGGCAAGTAGTAGGCATAGGACATGGCCAGTAATATTGGTTAGTTCCTTATGACATGCCACCTTGGTCGTGTTTGAAGCAACCCAACCTCATCATGTCAATGATAATTCCTGGGCCAAAAAGCCATGGACATGACATAGATGTTTATTTGGAACCACTAGTTGATGAGCTAATTCAATTGTGGTTAGGGGTTGAGACTTACGATGTTCTTACAAAACAAAAGTTCAATCTACGTGTTGCGTTATTGTGGACTATACATGATCTTCCCACATATGCCTATTTGGCTGGCTATGGCACTAGTAGAAAATTTAGATGTCCAGTTTGCGCTGCACAGACATCAGCAAATGGCTAAAAACGGGCGTAAGTATTGTTATATGGGTCATCGTCGTTGGCTACCAAGCAATCATGAGTTCTGTGATCAAAAGCAATCATTTGATGGTGATGTGGAACATAGGACTGCCCCTCAAATGCCAACCGGTAGATCAGTCCTTACTAAGTTGCAAGAAAGATGTTTCATTTTAGGAAACTGAATAAGAAACCCAAAAAGGCAAAAAATTCAAAGAAGTGAAACCAAAAGAATAAAAGAAAGAGGAGTAGTGAGGGTGAGTGCTCTGAAATAAGATCTGTTGAAGGAATCAGTTCAAAGGATTGTACTAATGAAAATGATCCTAATGATTGGTGAAAGAAGAGAAGCGTATTTTTAAATTGCCATGCTAGGAGCATTTGTCATTGCGTCATAATCTTGATGTGATGCATATAGAAAATAAATGTTTGTGATAACCTCATTGGGACTCTACTGAATGATGGCAAGTCAAAAGATAATTTAGAAGCGTGTTTGGATTTGGTTGATTTAGGCATACGTCTTGACCTTCATCCACAAACTCTTGAAGACGGCCGGTACATTATACCTCCTGCATGCTTCACAATGTCCCGACACAAGAAGGAGACTCTTTGTTCAATTATTCAAAGCTTCAAGATGCCTTATGGATATGCATCAAATATCTCAAGATGTGTTGACATGAAAGATTGCAAGTTCATTGGTCTAAAAAGTCATGATTGTCATATTTTAATTGAACACCTTCTTCCACTAGCACTGAGAAGTTGCTACCTAAGCAAAGATATCATGTCTGTTGTCGTCAACCTGTCCAATTTCTTCAAATCGTTGTGTTATAAGGTGCTAGACATCTCTGAGCTTGACACACTAAAAGAACAAGTTGTGTTGACACTATGCAAGTTGGAGAAACTATTTATCCCATGTTTTTTTTACTATGATGGTTCATTTAGTTGTGCACTTGGTGGATGAAGATAAGTTAGGAGGTCCTATGCACTATAGATAGACGTATCCATTTGAGAGGTAATTACATAGGCCCATTCCATTGTTTTCTTTTCTACTTTGTAAGAACCACATTGATACTTAGGTTATGTTGCCAAACTTTAGGTATTTTGTTCGATTGAAAGGCTAGTGCGTAATCGGGCATATCCTGAAGGATTCATTGTGGAAGGTTATATAGCCGAAGAATGTTTAACATTATGTTCAAGATTTCTTAAAGGGATAGACAAATCATCAAGTACTTCAAAATGCACAAATTTAGAAGAAGAAAAATATTTGTTTCATAGTTTTGGGGATCCAATAGGATCTGTACAAGATGTGAAATTTGATGGGAAAACACTTATTCAAGCACATCGTTATGTCTTACGACATCTTGATGAACTAGAAGATTTCCGCAGGTATACCAATTTAGTGCGTATTAGCTAAACTGAAATAAAATATTAATGTTATCTTAGTGTGCCATCATTTGTTTAGAGAATTTCTTGAAGAGGAGAAGAGAAGGCGAAAGCAATCAACTTTAACTGCTGTAGAATCTGAGAAGTTGATTAATGAACGATTCCATGATTGGCTGTACCATAAGGTTAGTACTATTCAGAAAATCATGATATCAGTCCATAACTTACCTTTGGTAAAAAAAAAGACATTCTAGTTTGTAAAAGCTAATATTATATAGGTTATGCTAGATGCTGGTGAGCCACACATTACAGAGAAGATCGTGAAGCTAGCTAAGAAGCCTAGTTACTATGGAAGACGATTTAGTGGATTATCTATTAATGGGTTTACATTCCTACCACTTCTCGTGAGAGTAATCACCAAACTGAAAATAGTGATGTTGTTAATGTATCCGAAGATGACAACATCAACTATTATGGCCGAATAAATGATATTATAAAGCTAAACTATAATGGAGCATTTAAGGTCATCTTATTTAAGTGTGATTGGTCTGATGTCCATCATCGTGTTGGAATGAAGGAAGATGAGTTTGGCTTTATTCCGTTGAAATTCACTCGGTTAATACACATTGGTGATAAGTTCATGGATGATCCATTTGTTTTCTCGTCCCAAGTTGAGTAAGTTTTCTATGTGCAAGATGCAAAACACAATAATTGGTGTATTCCTATTAGGGTCAGACTAAGAGATTTGTTTGACATGAGAAGTGTAGAAGAAGATGATGATAATAGGGATTTGTAGAATTACCTTGCATCTGAAAGCAATTTTTATTACAAGGCAGCTAGCATCATTTGTATTTTCTTTAAGAGGGATATTCATTTAGTTCTTTCCAAAATCTGCTTAACAATACCAGTTGTACCTTTTTACATTTCTAAAGTATTGGAGATATCCAAATTTATTGGTTTTGTAGTTCATTATTTTTCATTGACATATAACTTATAAGTGTACAGTAGACATGCTTAGTGATAAAACATTGGGAGATTCTTTCTCTAATTGCTGCCTTATTACTTGTAACTTTCACTCTTAACATTTTGCACAATCTTTCTTAGCGCACATGGCATCAAGAGCACAAGGATTGGAGAACTTGGAGTTTGTGGAGAACAACTTTCACAATGAAGATCTAGATATGGAAAGAAATGTTGATTTAGCAAATAATATTGAAGCACAAAACATAACCGAGGAGGATTGGCTGAACAACTTCTATGAGTATTGTAACCACAAGATATAAACTTATTCTGTACAACATTTTTTCACATATAAACTAATATATGTATGCATACTTGCAGATCCTGATGGTCTCATTAAGAGACGCCGAGGACCAACTAAATTGGTAAACGTTGAAAATCTTCCTAAAGGTGTTAGGATCGTTGTCAAACTAGACCGATTCAATGCGCCTATCTCCAAATCTGCTGGAGTTCTTGGTTCCTACTTAGGGACTTTAGTCAAGAAGCCACATCTAGCTCCTCTGAATGTTCTTAAATGGAATGATGCCATCTTCAAAAAAAAGTATCATGACAAAATGATTGTTGTAGTAAAGGTACAGTTCTCAGCTTTAACATGATGTTTCTGATTAAATTAGTGATGTTGATATTGTTTAACTCTATCGACATTGTTTTACATGCACTAGCAAAATTTTGCAATTGATCAAAGGGCAAAGGATTGGCTTCTCAACTAGTTAGGTAACAAATGGAGGCGATACAAGGGAAATTTGAAGAAAAAGTATTACAAGCCTAACTTGCCTATGAAGTGAGTAATGTAAAAAGGCTCCTGAAACTGTTGAGGAATCCCAGTGGAATACACTTGTTTCATATTGGTACTCAGATGAGGCTAAGGTAATATTTTCTTGGTCCTTTGGATAAGCAACTAATATATTTACCGTTAATCTCATATCTAATATTAACAATAATATGATGGATGATCAGGAAATCAGTAGTAGGAACAAAGAGAATGCCAAAAACATTAAGCATCCACACACATTAGGGTGAAAAAGTTATGCTAGAAAGAGGAAGGAATTGGTAATCACTCATTACTATTTGTTCTGTCTTTTTGCTGCTTTTTCCTCATGCTTCAAAATTTTATTATGTAGGAAGATGCTTGTGGAAGGGAGGTAGATCGAGCAACTTTCTTTGATGAATGCCATAAAACTAAGGATGGCGTGTATGTCAACGCATCGACTGAAGAAAAAATGGTACTGACTCTTTTGTGGCAAACTTCGAGGTTTTGTTGCTTGCTTTTTCTATTTTTACTTCGTACTAAGAGATCAATATGCATATTCTGTTACCGCCGTTTCTCCATGAATATATGCATGATTGATCTGCCATTACTTTAGCAATTATATTCTTACAAGAGATAAAAACCATCTCTACGGACCATTTTTGCTGTAGTGTACTGGAACTAATTAGGAGAGCTAGACTAACCAAGAACGAAGTGATACCGGCCTTGAGAGAAGGATTTAGAATATGTCAAGCATGTCCATTAAGTGAAATAACAAAAAGTCAACTTACTTGATCACTAAAAGGTGAAAAAAAAGAAACCAATTAAGGGAGCCTCTCTAATTTTGCACTAAATCAGTACCAAAGAGAAACTGAACACAAAAGGACAGTTCTGTTCAGAGAATTTACAGAGAGAGAAACCCAATGTCTGAACTCTAAAGGGTGTGATTGTAATAGCCAATCCTTGGTCAGCCAGGCAAGAGCTAGAAATTAAGTCTAGCAGCTACGGATATTAAGCAATACAGCTAGAAACACATATTTGACATAAGAAATATATGAGCTCCAGGCACGGAATAAACAATTGGTCACCTTTGGTTAGCTAGCCATCTCTTACATCACAGCTGATAATGGCGATTCAGCTTCAGCATGCACTGACCATCTTCTACGCATGATTGATCGACATTACTTTAGCAATTTGTTGTTCTTCTATTCATCTTGTAGTGGCCAACCCTGCATCTGTCAGGTTAGCACCATTTGGGGGCAAATTCAGCCTTTCTTAAATTAAAAACTTGATTGACTCAGGGTAAACAACCTTAATGGCTCTATACTGTTCAGAGCATTTGGCTCATCTTTAAATTGGAGTCTGCCTGGAGTTTTTTTTTACTACACTAATTTTCAACCTACCAGTGAATTTGTTATATGTTTTCTCATTGGCTCTATACTATGATGACAAACTATTTACTCTTTCCAATTGCTAATTAAGAATTTTTTTTTATAATTGTGCCAATGCGTAGAATGAGTTATACATGAAGCCGAGAAAAAGATGGATGGTCATGATCTTACTGATGATGATATTGAAGAAGCTATGAAAGCTGTATTTTGGAAGGACCTCCCTGGCCGAGTCCGCGGAATGGGTCCAACAGTTACTCAGTCAAAGTATTTTGGTGGAAGGTTTTGGAATTTGTCAGCAAGCCTTGAGCCAGGAAGTAGCTCTAGTAGCACTCAAGAGGGTCTCATGAAATTTATGTTGTCCTATCTAACTGAGATATACCCTGAAGATGATTTGATGTCTCGTCTACCTCCACTCCTTAGAAGATAATTGGTATGCAAAAATGAATTCTCTTTATGTTGGCACAAAACTTACATATCTCTATTTTCTTACATTTGTGGCAACAATGATTAAAACTAACATACTTTTTCTTTCATTTGTAGGTTAGTGAGAACCAAAGAATTCACTTGCCACATAACAATTCATGCTCGACTCCTAGGCAGTCACTTCCATCTTCAAGTCAAGAGTAGACAGCCTAAATCTGGGCAATTGTGTCATGCTACCTATATATAGAATTGCATTTGTGGAGTTAGCTTCTTTATTGAACTATTGAACTTAATGTTTGGTTATTCCTTGAAAAACTGTTTTTGTATTGTGAGAGAACAATATTAGTAAAATTGTTTCTTTGCTTCAATCTTTTGTGTCATATAATCTTACTGATGTTGTGCAATTGTGAATTCTCTATTGATTATCGATCTGATGGGCATGAGACCGATAATTGCGTGGAAATAGATTGCACATGATATAATAGAGTAGAGACAGGTATTATTGTGACTACATAAACAAATAACCGTCTCTAAGAGTAAAGCTATAAACATGATATTATGAAGTAGAGATGGGTGTGACTGCGGCAATGCAAACATAGGTCATCTCTATTGTTCGGAATTAGAGATGAGGCAAACTGTGTCTACTAGAATGTTAGCCGTCTCTAAGTGTTTAATATGATGATTTGCATTGTAAATTAGAGACGGTTATAATTTAAATCAGAGACGGCTTTTGACATGTCTAGCAGATTAATTTTGAATTTGAATTCTTGATATATTGACGGCCAAAGGTTTTGGCCGTGTCTATTGACCGTCTCTATTTTTAAACACGGTTCTCAAAACCATGTCTATTTGTTCGAGGCTGTCACATCCCGATTTTCCAGAACCCAAAAATTAGGGCTTTCAAAAACTTTTTACGTTAACAAGCGTAATTAATTACACCTCTGTCCGAAACATCCCTATAAGAAACCCTAATACAACCACGTGTACTTGTATACGTGACTTGTGATCGTGCACCGCTTTCGCGCTATTGGATCTTCTTGGTGTTTTGGAAATCATACCATATCATATGGAACATGTGTATTCGAATCCAAGCTCTTGATCGACATAAAACAATTACACCTGTATGTGCGCATACACGCGCTAACCCTAACGTCATCCCGTCTCGGCAAATATATTTAGCATATACCTCCGCTACCGCGACAAATCAATAAACCCTAACACTAAAGTATACCTTTAAGCTAATTGATCACCATGCCATGACCCCTCCTCATCTCCGACGCAGCATATGAAAACCCTAGCCTCTCCTTTTCGACAAACTAACCGAAACCCTAAAGATGACCCGAGCACATGACCTGAACAAGGAAACTAAGATTTTGCTAAAACCCTAGTGGGACATATACGCCTAACCGATTCCAAACCCCAAAATCTTACCCGACATAAACCCATAGACATGTGCACACCCCCAACCCTAACATCACCCCTCTCGACGAATCGACAAAACCTAAAACATGAAACTTAACCCAGGATTTCAATCCACATATCACGACCTTCTTCTTGTCTCCAACAGGGCATTTATACCCTCCCTTAACTCGACACCCTAAAACCCTACCTCCGATCCCAATTCCATAAATAGATTTCTTTTGGCTAAAAACCCTAACCTCGTCATTCTATGCGCTTCTAGCTTTCCAAACATTCTGCAAGAATTCCAGGAAACACCTGATACTAATCTTCACCAAGATATAAAATAATACTATAGGGTCCAGTTCATATATTTTGAAATACATGCAGATTACAATTTATGGCTTAATTGGACTTTACATTGCAGCTCATAGGAGCAAAGCTCAGAAAATTTTCATAAAATTTCACACCACTCTGTACGCTTCCAGAACACCAAATATGCAAAAACATTACACCCGCCAGTACAAAATTATTGAATGCTCACTATCGAACAGGTTGCCCCGTTTATCTATTAACAAGAAATCTCGATCCAATTCTGCACAAATGCTTCCAGAGCTACTAGGGCTGCTTTTCCACCCCTAGTCTACCACCTCCTGCCATAGGCATCTCTAGGATAGCTCCCAAACAAACGCTACCACCCAAAAGACTAGCTGATGCCGACATTGGCATTAACCCCTTCCAGCTGCAACCTCACACATTTCAGTTCCTAAACCACGCTATGCTCTCTTACACATCATCACACTTCCCTGGCGTGAGCTGACACGTCAATGCTCTCTGGGACACGCCAGGACATGTGTATGCCATCCATGCCGGGCTCTGGACGCGCCCTGGACATGCTCTGGCACGGCATGGCAGGCGCACTGCCTCGTCCCCGTGCGCCAACCAATTAAACACCGCCCCTTTCCGTCCATGCCATCGCCACCCATTGCACCGGCACACGCCACGCCACCCCTGTAATACCCAATTTTAACGAAACTAAGTGTTTGCCTGCATTCATGCATACATGTCATCATCCCCACACGCACCTTATTTAAACTTAAATGTGATATGATTATATTTTATAGAATATGTACATATCTCATCCTCGGTGGAAATTATACAAACACCAATCAACTTATTTGAAGTATTCAACATAACCATATTATCAATATAAGTGGAGGCAATCATCGAACACTTCGATGAATCATCACCCCTAACCCCCAAACCCTAAAAGTGCCAGAGTTAGGGTTTCGAAGATAGAGCAATTTCTATTAGATGAAAAGTCTCCAAATTCCATGAATATCTTCAAAAGTGGAAACCCTAGCCCCTGGCCAATTTTCGGAGTTTTTGGATATGTCTAGGGCTTAGCTATAGTGCAAATCCAAAATAAAGCCCTAATTCAAATTTGAATGTGAACATAGGCCAAACAATACCCAAATTGATTCAAATCCTTCCAGTAGGTCCCAAATAATATGTTGAAGCCCCTGTAAAAATTTCATAATTTTTGGAGCTATTTTGATACATAAAATGACGCAAATACTAGCTCTGTACTAAAGAAATAGAAAAAGAAAAGGGATTTCAGAAAGGGAATTGGGCCGAGGCCCATTTCGGCCAGCCCGGCCAGCCCGCATCTCTCTTTGACCCCGGGCCCCGGCTGTCAGCCCCTCCTCTCTCCTCTCCCGACGCCCGGGCCCCACTCGCCAGCGCTTCTCCCCCACATCGCCACCTCCGGTAGGCCACCGTGGGCGGTGCCTCCACCACCGGCGTCCCGACCAGCCCTGTCCGAAGCCGCCGCCCTATTTATTGCCGCTCCCCGACAGCTCCGGATCTCCCCCGCCCTCAGTCCGGAAACCCTAGCCTCCCCTTGCCTCTTCTCTCCCGAAGCCGCCACCGTCTTCCCGAGCTCCGGCGTCCCTCTCCGGTGAGCAATCCACAACGCTTCGGTGAGCCCCGGCTACTCATTTTCTATCCCCGAACCTCCCCATTCCGTTCCTCACCCCCTTCCATGCTCCCTTGGCCAGATCCATGCCCGACGAGCCCTGTCATTGCCACTGTCTTCTCCACGTCCGGCGCTAGCTCCGGCGAGCTCTCCCCGCCGCTCTGGTCTTCTTTTCTTTCCATCCCCAAGCCTCTGAGCTAGCCCTTCCTCCGTCTAACATCTCCACTTTCTTCTCAATGCAGATCTGGAACCGGAGCACCTCCGTCGCCGACGACCGAGCCTCGCCGTCGCTCCTCACCGTAGCCAGCCTGTGTTCAGCCTCCTCCGTCCTCCCGAGCAACCAAATCGACACCGGGGTGAGCTCCAGATAGTTTTGCTGCATACCCGAGCCACCCCCGTGCCCTAGCATCTCCCCCGGTGAGTCGCCGGCGAGAGCGCCGCCTCCCTGGGCTGCCCCTCCGGCTGGATCCGAGAGAGAGAGAGAGGAGAGAGGGAAGGGAAGAGCACGTGGCGCATTTTGATTGGTTCCCGAGCTCCTCTCCGGCTGACGAGTAGGACCCACTGGTCAGCTCGGTACGGTTATGAGTTAGGTTTATGGGGTAGTTTCTCGGGTGGGTTTAGCAGGGTTGGATTTGAAGTGCAGAGCGAGAGAGGATGTTTTCGGGTGCACTTAGCATTTAGGGTTTCGTCTGCTAGGGTTAGTTTTTGTGTAAAAATTGAAACATTCATATCTTTCAAACCGTAAGTCCAAATTTGATAAATTTTATATATTTGGAAAGCTCATGAAATTATCTACAATCTGGATGAATCAAAAATTAATTTTGAGCACATGCACAGTACGATATGTAGGGTTGGTTAGTTTGCTTCTGTCGCGAATCGGTAAACCCTAGCTTCACGATCGTAACTCCGATTTGCACATTTTCACTTGCATGGAACTTGTAATACATATTGTAATTTGATACTAACATATTGAACATATTTGTCATGCCTCGCCACTAACGACGCAACCCTAACTCATCGGAGCACCCTAATATGCCATGCATGCAATCTAGCTACCACACAAGTCTCCGATGAGCTAACCTAAGGTCATGCACGTAGTAATAACTCCTCGACAACCACTAATCACCTTAGACACGTGCATCCTTCATCAAGCCTTCATGCATACATGCTGGTTGTTAAATATTCCTTTATTGTTCTTTTCCGCTATCGCTCGCTTCAGAGCCCGAAGAAGGAGACCACCCGGCTTACGACTCCACGCAAGACCAGGAACAACTAGAGCAAGGCAAGCAGAGCTTGTTGCATCTTTATTTTCCATACTTATGTGTATGCCCTGTTCATGTGTGCTTATGTGTGGATGCTTACTTGAATACTGTATGCGAGATTGAGCACACTAGTATGTGTAGGATGTATCTTACATCGAGAACATTTTATTACTCTTCAACCAAATTGCTTAAGTGAGTTGGGAGAGCCGAGGGCGTGCACAATGGGTACGGTTGGTGTTAATTGCAGTGTGACGGCGACCCAGGAGTAAGTAGAGTTTTGTCGCCACACTAACCTTATTTCAGCGTGTCACTTCCCTGTCACCGCGGGAATGTTAGCGGGGATCGACACTGGGGTGTAGATTGGGGTAAGTCTCCATGCCCCTTGGAGGCTCGCTACCTCCAAGCAGTTATGCACTCACTAGACCTGCGATGGTCGTATTACCGGTATCATTCCGAGAGATTAAATGAAAATGTGTTTAGTTCATGATGAATCAACTTAGGCTTGTAGTATGAGTTGTCCAATTGTTTTGGAATGGTTTAAGTGTATCTTGTGGTGTTTGGACATTGCTAGGTATGCAATCTGATTTACTTGTGCTCACCTTGTTAATGCTAGGTTCTTAATTATGTATCCTATTACTCTGAGAAGCATCATGTTTATTTCCTGCAGTAGTAAATCCATGCGTAGGACATTTAATCAAGCACGAATAAGTCTTGTGAGTACTTTTGTACTCACCTAGGTTATTCCTAGAGCTTGCAGGTGAGCCGGTGGTCGAGGACTTTTTCGACGACGCTTGAAATTGTGTTTTCCTCGGTAGTGTTCGACTTATGGGGTTATTGTGGGAATGTTTTGGATAGTGGCTGATGCGCTGCTGTGGGTCTTGCTTAGTTCTTCCGCTGCTACTCGTTTTACTTTATGGATTTGACTAAAACTTTCGGTTATAGCCGAGTGATGTAATATTTGTTCACAATGTGGACAGTTAGTATTATTATCGTATCGTAGTGCTTTGTTGTGATATACAAGTTGTTATTCAGGCTGCTTATACACAGTGCGTGAATGATATGAAGTCTATGGGTATGCCGTGAAGAGTCAAAGCCGTTCCTCTTTTTACTGAGTCGAGCAGGAATCGGTTGAGTGACCCGCTGGCTGAGATGCTGTGCCGGCCAGGCATGGTGTGGGTGTGTTCTACCGGGCTTTCGAGCGACCCACTAGCTTCCGAGCTAGGTTAGGGTGTGGGTAGAATCGCCGCGCTCCTCCGATCTTGCTTTGCGTGGTAGAATTCGGGAACAACTCTGAACCTTCACCGGGTCAGGGAATCGTATGTGGTTCTGGGGAGTTTAGTCGCTTCCAGCCGGCTTGTGTTGGTCAGGTGTTGAATCACTCCGCCTAGGTGAGTACGGCGCAGGTACCGTGCCACCGGGTCGACTGGTCCTTCGGCCCTTGGCGACCATTCGTTCCCTTAGTCATATGCAATTCCGGGTCCGTGACAACCCCTCCCTCTCTTCTTCACCCCTCGGCAGCAACAACGCCGCCCCAGTGAGCCCCGAGCTGTCGCCATCTCAAGCAGAGGGACGCCGCGCCATTGCTGACAGCTACCGCCGCAAGACCCGTTGCTGCCCCGCTGCTCTCGCCCATGCGCTTGGCCACGTCCACTCCGGTCAGCAGCTTCACGACAACCTCCCCTACTCCTTGTGCAGCTGCAGCATGAGCTAGCCCCGCTGCCATTAATGCCCGACGTCAAGCAGCAGTGCACACTCCGGTGCACCGCCCGCTGGCATGAACACGCCATCCGCTGTCTTTGCACCGCCCGTTGCTCCTCCGCGTGCCACGACTCTGCCTCGGCCTCCAGCAAGCTCTGCCCCACCTCCGTCTTTGTCCTGAGGCATTCCATCGCCAAGGTCAGTCGAGTCCAGCAGTAGCTCAGAACAACCATGCGCTCATCGACATTACAACACCGTCAGCTGCTGCCAACCAGGCCATGTGTCATCCCCAGCACCACCCCATGTTCGCCGCCCGCCTATAAAAGAGCAACTCCGGGCGCCCTAGCCACTCCGCACTACCCCTCTTCCCCATTCCGAGCTCTAACTCCTTCCATCTCCGCCACCTCTGGCTTAGCCGCTCTCGACGACCAAGCGCCTCCCTCTCCAATCCAACACCAGCATCGTGCTTCTCTTCTCCCGTAGGTCTGAATCCCACCTCCAATTTTTGGGGAGCTCCACCGCAGTCCCAACGCCCAAAACTCGCCGGAGTAACTCGCTGCCGCCGGCGGGGTAGCATTTCCCGGAGCGTCCCGAGCATCAGCGCCGTTTGCCCCACTGGCAGGTGGGCCACCATAGGGCCGAAGCGGTAAGAGCTGTGCCATGTTGCCAGTAGGCCCAAGTCCCGGGCGGGCCCTTTGTCCGTTTAAGTGACCACGGGTTTCCCCTCTCCCCGTTTCCTACATTTCTAAAGCGTATTCTGAGTCTGAAGAAAGCGTAAAGCCTTTAATTTCCAGAGCTATTCCTCTACCGGTTCGCCCGGTTCAGTACCCATTCAGCCGGTTTTCTCAAACTTCTGACCAGTTTTGAGATCCTGAAATTATTTCCAAGCTATTGATTCAAACAAAATCTCAAATGCTATCACCACTTCCCCTATAGCAGAGAATATTAAGGGTAGGGTTTGTTTTCCCTTTTCTTTAAGATTTTACATATGCTGAAAATTATTAATTTCATGGCACCAAAGTGATTCTTACATACTTCCAAGAATATTGAGTTCTCATTAGTGCTCAGCCATCAGAAAGATCGGAGCATCCAATCAACTAGGAAATTTCTTAGGCGTAGAAATCAATGCTTCATGCTACCTCACAAAAGTTTGAAAATTCTTTCTTCCTCTTTTGATCCAAAGATCAAAAACTTATAGATACAGTTCTAACTTCCTTGGCCATGTCTAATGCCTCTGTGCATTGGCCATGAAGGCATCTAAGCCACCCCTAAATCCTAAAAGCTAGTCGAAGTGTATACCTGACGAAGACCCAAAAAAAACCCTGAAATCTGCCGAACCTCCGAAAATGCAAAACCCTAACTCATAACACCTATCAAGTGACCCAGTATATCGGCGCCATTTCTTGAGCTCGTCATTGTTTCTTGGATTTTATTGGTTCTTCCGAACATGATCATTTATTCGACGTTTTTACCGTGTAGTTGACGGAGAGACGTATGTTCGCGAGGAAGGTCCGGAGGCACCGCCATCTTAAGATCAGAACCAAGAGTTGTCAGGCAAGCTTTCCTCACTTGACCATGTTGAAACCTATATGTGACAAGTATAAATATTTTGTTTGCCAACTTGCATGCTATGTTGTATCAATGCTATGTCGAGATAAGGTTAGATATCCCCTATAGTTGCATGGCCTAGGATCTATTATCATGTGCCCTTGTAACCCTAGCTTTAAGACATCGGACATAGTAGTTCCGGTGGTATACTAGGAATATAGGCCGTAAGCCGAGCTTAGACCTGCTATAGTAAAAATACAAATTTTCCGCGAATGTTGGAACACTACTTTCGGGAGTCAGAAAAATAAAACCCTTGGGGTGACGTGTGTCACCCAAGGTGGAGGTTGGAAAATGTTTATCGGAACAAAATCAAAATGGAGATGTTTGTGATTCGGGTGGGAATGGTAAGAGGAGTATGGGAAATGGTGTAGCATGTGTGACATGGATGAAAAGTGGAAATGTGGAGTCCCTCTCGAATCAACCAAGGACCAAGCCTAAGTGCCGCCGAACCAGATCCACCTTTGTACATCCACATGTCCTTTATGGGAAGGACTTGGCTTAGTATCCCGTCAAATACTGAAATATGGACCCGTGGGAAGTAGGGAGTATGTGACTAGGTGGTTAAAGTCCTAGAGGGCCTCTACCGCATGGCGTAGGGAGTTGTCCGACACAAAGATATGAATAGTCCCATTTTAGGATTTGTGAGGCAAAAGTAAAGTTGGGTAAAACATCTAGCGGGTCCAGTTCTAGTATGGAAACGGGCGAAATATCTCGTTGTAATATCTCTGTCAGTATACGTCGCGAAGTATACCCAGGGTGACTTACATCTTGTGGGTAAAGCCGTACAACCTCTGTAGAGTGTTAAAATCTATTCGAATAGCTGCGTCCTCGGTCATGGACATGATCTGGCAAAGCCACACACTGGTTAGACTGAGTTTTGTTTGCAAACTGTGGGCAATGGGATTAAGGACGTGGGCATGATGTGTCCACAGGAAGCAATTTACGCTACAGTCTAGTAGCTAGGAATTGTTGAAGATGGTCCATGCCGTAATACGAGAGTATCACGAACGGGACCCCGGGAAAAGAGTGAAAAGGCGATAGATGGAGCTATCGGCCTTAGGATGAAAAGGGTGGCAGGTGCCGCCACCTGTGATGTTATGATCAGGCGATTTAATACTGTTTTCTAAAATGCTTTTAAATCTATCATAACTATTGTTCAACTGAAAACTTACTTTCCGCACAATCCGCAACATAGTACAGAGCTTCCTTTTTGAATTCCATTGCATGAAATATAGCCGCTAACAATCCCTGTAAGGAAAAGCTTGCGAGTACATTCAATGTACTCACCTGGCTTGTTGATATGGCCAGGCAAAGAAGAAGAGTACTCCGACGCCGACAACAGTGACTACGAAGGCTAGGGTGTTACCCCAGTCAGTTGCCTGTGGGATAGGCATATTGATGGGCAAGCTACGACGTGCTTTTCTTCCGCTGCTGTTTCAATTCGGCCATTCGGCCTGGTATGAATATCTAAAGATCTTACCGATCATTTATGTAATAATCTCGTTATTGTATGACTTTGTATCAAGTGCATTGTGTGTACCGGCTACTGATATAGGGACCGGTACAGTAAACACAAGGGAGTATCCGGTATTAAAACCGGGTACGCCACAGAGGCGGAGGGAATGGCAACGTCCATGCGACAGGTAGTAAAATCACCTCTAGTGCTTGTAGAAACCGGTATAACCATGACTACAAGAGATAAAAACCATCTCTATGGACCATTTTTGCTATAGTGGCTGTTCATGTATGGAGCTGGTAGAAGGATGCAAGCTAGGCAACCAGGACACGGGATGAAGAAAGACTTGCACGGCGTATGCAGGGGTGCATAGAAGATCGACCCGACCGATCACGTCCTTAATATTTTGTACGAGCGATTCATTAGTTGTTCGAGCCAACTTGAAAGTGTAACCACGCACGACTACGCCAGCGGGTTACAGGTCGAGAAAAAAGTACAATTTCTGAGATAATCACTATTGGTGGGAGAGAGAATCCTCATTTAAACTATATTGCTTTCAATAGAATATTTACAAGAATAATCTGTGAGGAATTAGCTGCCATCTTTTTTTTCCGCCCGGTTGCTTAAACTGAGACGGAAAAAAAAATCAACACATGTGTGCGTGTGGGGCCCACTTGGGCCAGTGCTACAGCCGGGCTGAGGCAACAAGATTCGTCCACGTCACCCTAAAAGATGGGTTCGCCCCAAGCTGGTTAAGGGGAACCAATCATAAGCCGCACATTCTACGATCGTGTCACTGGATCACACGGCCACGCTGCCATGCTAAAAGCTTCCTACTGCAGAAGGCATGGGCATGAACCCATTGGCTATTTGGCTAGGGCAGCAGAGTTGGAATGATTGCTGAGAGGATGCATGATTGGACGAAGAGCAGCACGGGAGTGCTAGCTAAGGTTTTGCATGCGACCTTTCACGAGAAACATGATTTCCAGTCACAATTTCGGTGGCTACAATAATTTCTCCAAAGACCGAACGGCATTGTCCCTGCTCGGTCGCACCACAGTTTCAAGTTGCATATCAACAAGGCTACAATTGATCAATAAAATAACTTCATATTTGTTACTCATTTTTATATGTAAAATTGTATATAGTTGTTAAAATACGTAACTACCACGAATTGAAGTTGTTAACCTCTGAATTGTACGGAAAAACAGTACTGCACTGTTGCCTTGCACCAAGGATATGGAATTTTACACGAATTTCATACGATCAATGGACTTGAGCTTTTGTACTCGTTGAATTGAATCGATCAAGGTAAATTTGCCACGCGGTGAGTGGTAAAAACATGCTTTTCACACATCTACGTAGTCTCTACTGATACGTACACACGTACGTGCCGCTTTGCAGACCTAACATGCACAGAAACGTGACGTGACGGAGGTGCCCAATACCTGACAAAATATCTTGGTGGGACCGGTTGTCAGCAAGACAGAAGGAGCGCGTACAAACACTGCTCCCTTAAAACTGTAGTAAAACGTGCTAAAAAAACAGTAGTAAAACATGAACAGAAATATATCATGCACAAATTCTTGCCAATCTCGTGCAGGCCCAGGTGCTCGAGCATTTTACCAGGTTAATTTTTTATGATGGTGAAATGCCGCTAGTTCTTGGTTAATTTTTCGCTACCGTGGCGATGGGGACAGACAATTCCAGCTTTGAGGCCATGCCATTTCTGGGAAGAAAGCCGTACGTTGCAGCGGCGGCCATGTGCTACTTTTACACCTGTGCTGACTGGCAGGTCAATTTGTGTGATTATTTCCTCCAAATAACAACGTGACTTTTTTTTGTTACAGAGAAATAAACAGTGTCTTCGTTACTAGCTCGGTGCCGCCGTAAAGCTACCATCAAAGGTAAAAACTTTGCATGAACAGATGAGCTTTTTTTTTCTCCAAAAGAAAAGGATGAAACTTTGTTGCATGAACATGGTGCCCCGCTGTAGAAGATCCTGACCATTGATAAGGTTGAATAGTCAGAGAGACCTCTCCGACCCATCCGAGTCAACAAAAGTGTGTTCACCGATTGGGTCTTACTGCTACGGCTGAGTCGTCGGTCATCACTCATCACTCTCATTGCCACGGTGTGCCACTGCAATGGACTTGACCTTCTCTTTGATCGGATTGGAGATCAGCTCAACAGCTAGAGCAGGAGCAAAATCAAGCCTCGATATGTCCTTTTCAAAACCACCAAATTGATCAATTGGAGTGAGATCTACAATTTGTCCTGTCATCGTGAGAACTGTGCGGTCAAAACTTTCTATTTTACTCCCTTTGAGCATGTATATATGGAGTATTTTAATTTTCCAAAGTCAAATTTTAACCATAAACTTCTCTTAATTTTTTTGGACACACGTGTGTCAGTATATTAGAAGAAAAAAAAAGTTGATTTACAAGATTTACATGATGCTCGAGAGCCACAAGCGGATCGAGCGGTAGCTGAGCTTATAGGTGGGCAAGCTACAACATAGCTACAATACATCACTCGAACCAAGGATTCCTATCTCCAGGCACTATCCAACCCTGACGCTCCGGTTGCGATGCAGAGCAGCACACCCTCATCGGCAATCGCTTGATAGACATACTGCACGCAGGGCCGGCCCTATCATGTCAGGGGCCCTTGTGCAAGACCACACGGAGGGGCCCTTATTCACACAAAATATGTACTTAAACATGTAATTTTTTATTGCAAAGTCAATATAGATGAGAATACTTTGTTGATTACAGATTATGACATGCTCTCACAACAAGATCGATGGACAAAAAAATGAAATGGAAATCACATAAGGAAATTTCTTCTAACATTTTGAGAAGCAAAATCATTGATAATTTCCTCTGTATCAATCTTGTCCAGAAAATCCTTCTCGATGCATATTGTACCAAGTCTATTCAACCTTTCCTGTGACATAGTTGACCTCAAATAATTTTTTAGCAATTTCAATTTTGAAAAGCTCCTTTCAACTGAAGCAACAGTCACTGGTATTGTAAATAAAATTCGATAAGCAATTGAAATGTTCGGGAAACAATCTATATCTCTAACAAATTCAAACATTTCAATAGCACACATTTGATGATCTAGTAGGTCAACTGTAGCACTCTTAATTCGGAAAAAAAAGTCATCTAAGTCAACATCGGATGAGCCCTCATGAGAAAAAAGTCAACATGGGATGAGCCCTCATGAGAAAAAGTGCTAGCAAATTTAGTGCAACATCTTCTTAGCTCAACATCATTAAGTGACTTTAAGTTTTTTGAGCTAAGCAGAAACCCAAATACACTTTTAAACACTTGAAACTCCTCAAATCTATTTTTCAATGAAGTGTTTGCCACGTCCACCATAACTAAAAAGAAATTAACTTCAAAAAATTTCTCAGCTTCTAGAATCACTTCATCATGATCATTACCAGGTTCACCAAATTGCCTTGTTCTAGTAACGCGCCGTTTTACAGGAAATGATGGTTCTATATTCAATTCAGTCACAAGGCCTTTGGCAATATTTAAACTAGATGCAAACCCTTCGTCTCTATACTTGTAAAGATATTTCATTATACCCTCAATTTGCTGTAAGGTAGAGTCTACGCACATGGATGGAGATTGTAATTTCTTACTCACCATGTTTACAGAAAATAGAATACCTTGCCAAATAACCGTAGCAAGTAAGAACTCAAAGGTACCAAGCACATCATACAAAATTTTTGCATCACTCCTCGTCTTAGCGCCGTCACCAGATTTAGATAGTTCGAACAAGGCTGATCTTAATTGAGGAGCTTGATACCTAATAGCCTTAACACTTTTAATCCTACTCTCCCAACGAGTATTAGACAAAGATTTTAAAGTAAAATCAGGAACATGGTCAAGCAAAACTTTCCATCTTTTAGTTGAACTTAAAAATAATACGTATATTCTTTGCACAATTCCAAAAAATGAAATAGCTTTTCCATAGGAGTTTGCCATATCACAAAGAGTAAGATTTAGACTATGACAGACACATGGCATATACAAGGCTCTTGGATTTATATCAAGTAATTGTTTTCGTACCCCTTGGTGTTTACCTTTCATGTTAGAGCCATTGTCATAACCCTGGCCTCTTGCATCATCAATATTAAAACCAACAGATTTCATAGCTTCAAGCAACACATTAAAAAGACCCAAACCAGCCGTGTCATCTACCACAAGGAATCCATGAAAGAACTCTTCTATTTTTATTTTATTGTTTGAAATATTAACACATCCAACGAGTAGGGTCATTTGCTCTTGATGGCTCACATCTGGAGTGCAATCAAGGATTATAGAAAAATATTTGGCCTCCTTGACAATCTTTATGATAGAATTTGTAATGTTGGATGCCAAAAGAGAAATAAGCTCATTCTGAATTTTATGACTAAGGTAATGATACTGAATTTCATTGTTTTCAAAACATCTAAGATGATCCTGCATTACCACGTCAAATTCCGCAACCATTTCAACACATGCTAAGAAATTACCGTTATTCTCATGATAAAGTTTCTCGCTAGATCCTCGAAAAGCCAAGTTGCGTTTACCAAGATATTTTACTATGACAATTATTCTTACTAAAACTTGCTTCAACCGTTCTTTCTCCTTTGTGATATGCTTTTGAAAATCTTTGTCAATGGTCTGGTTCTTTCTTAATCTAATTCTTAATTCATTCCAAGTGTTCATATGAGTAATATGCTCTACACTGTTCTCATGTTCTTTGAGCCTCACACTAAGATGTCTCCAATCTTTCATTCCATCTGTTGCTAGAGCACTCTTATTATTATTAGACTTGAAAAGCTTACAACAGAAGCAAAATGCCTTATCAGCATGCTTAGAATAGACCAACCATTTTCTATCTTGAACCTCTGTTGCTAAGTTTTCTAAAATAATAAGAATATGAAAAATGCCTAGAAGATTCATCTGGAGGGAAGACACGTTTTTCTTCTCTGATGGGCCCATTTTCAACTAAAATATCCCTTGCTTTATCATCTAGATTATCCCAATGACTTGGATCATAAACATCGACAGTAAAAGTTGGTTGTTCATGTTCAGGCTCACTCAAATTATTATCATCCCCATCTGAATGTTCATGCACACTCGCAACATTATTGCCCTGGCCCTCACCTAAGTTTTCATTCCCACTCGCATCATTCTCAGCCCCATCTAAGTTTGCATTGGGTTGTTCTTCAACAACGGCTAAAGCCAACTCGTCAACATTTGCAGCACTAGTGCTTGGATTTTTCCTAAGAAATTTGTTAATGGATCCCTTTGTTGATTCTATCAAGTCATCTACTCTTTTTTTCCTTTTTCGTTTTTCACTCCCGGACATATAATTTCTGGATAACATCTTAGCACAGGAATAACACATAGATCATCAAGATACAAGGCATGGGAATTGGATTGAAAGCACCTGGAGTCTGGAGAACCGGAGGACGGACTAATTTGCCGCTTGTCGTTGACTGCAATCTTCACGTGAACAGCAACAGTTCCTGCTCTGCTCACGAACGAAATCCCCTTCACGTGAACTGCGCTCAGTGCTCTCTCTCTCTCTCTGAGGAGGAGTCTGAGGAGAGAAGAACAAAGCGTCGGTAGGAGACTAGGAGTCGTGTGACACGTACAGCCACAGGCTCTCCGCCTCTCTCCTCTGTATTCACGTGCAGGCCACCTTGTTGGGCTTGAAATTTTTTGAGACATTGCCACATTGGGCCACATATAAATAGTAGTACTAGTATATACATACTGGACTGGGCCACTGGGGGCCCCTGTCTTTTGGGGGCCTAGTGCGGGCGCACCTGTTGCAGATGCACAGGACCGGCCCTGACTGCACATTACGGGACTTGGCATCAAAAATCCGTGTGTCGCGTTCTTTTTCAGAGGAGCCAAATCACGAGCAGTACAAGCGAGTCGAACCCTTTTTTTTGCTTGCTTCAGCATGCTTGCAGGGTTGCTTGGCCACTAGTCGATTAGGGTGTCATTTGGCAACGGTGCAAGGTGTTCCAGGTTGCAGCGTCGCAAGTAGTGCCAGCAAACATTGATCGAGAAAATGCATTGCACGAAAATGTGATCTGACGTCTCATGCACCCGGGAGCAGAACAAATAGGTACCTTGGTTGGGAAGCCCACGACGTTCCAGCCTGTCAGCAATCCAGATGCGGCGGTGCAACGTGATCCATAGGTGCATCTTGTACTTTGTTGGTGCCCGGGTCTTCCATATGGCTTTGCTGCAAGGGAATCACTCCAGCCCTTGGAAGAAGGCCTGCTAGGTAGAAGCTGCGGAGTAGGTTGCTGATTCATTCCATATCCAAACAATGCAGTTCTCTACTCCGACGGTCAGCGAAACATTCCGCAGGCGATCATGTAGCATTAGGTAGTCAGCGATCAAAGGAGCAGTGAGAGGCCCCGTGATGTCGCCGATCCAGGCACTGTCCGCCAAGGCCTCCCGAACGAGCCTTGTGTCTCATCGTCCTTTGGGCACGGCCGCGAGGAGTGCAGGCGCCAATTGCGTGATAGAAGAGCCCTCAAGACATCAATCCGTCTAGAACATGGCGAGGTTGCCGTCGCCGACGATGATGTTGGTGGATGGCCTTCACATCGTCTTCTACATTGACCTCAAGGCCTGACCAGTAGCGGCTATTGGTTCGTTGGAGCCATAGCCATTGGACTTGCAAAGCGTATCCTAGAATTCTCAAATCCAACACGTAAAGCCCGCTGTACTCGACAGACAACAAGCGTTTTGCCAGGCAACAAGATAATATTTTATTAATAGTTGTAAAATCATTACCACGAGAAAATACTTCTGAATACAAATCTAATAATATCAATTTTAGGTTAATAAACTACTTATTATTAGATTAATTATTGATTAAAGTTTAAAACTGGATAACTAATTAAATTTATCTTATATAACTACAAGAAGGAAAACCACACCATCTCATGTGCATGAGATTTTGATTTTTTTTTGTTTTGTTTGCCAGAAGGTAAATGAGGATTTCTAACGGTACACACTACATCTGCAACTTACTTTTGTGGAAAGATAATAAATTTAGACAACGGAGCACCAAATTAGTGGTATTTACTGCACGACTCGTATGGCGCCGGTGCCAGAGATGATCGCTCCCACAGGGATGGAATGTGGGTGGATGATCACCTTTCTACTTGTTTAATCATCTCCATTTTGTTCTGATCATGGCGAAGACACCAAGCTGACACTCTGTCAAACTGTGAGTTTTTCTTTTTGGACCTAATACGGAATTGCATGGTTTCCTTTTGTCATTATTATCCTTTAATATCGCAAGGAGTGGCCGAGTGGGTGGGCCAGCCTGGAGTTGACTGGCAGTGACCCTTTTCCACCCATCCTGGCTCTTGCTTGTTTATTTTCTGCCTCATGGGAATATTTATTTATTTATTATCCGGGCTTATTATATTATGCCATGTTATGTACAGGTAAAAGACATTCTGTGTGTTTAATTTTTATATCGTTGCATAATGCATATATAAGTCACTTATGCTCACAGCACAGGTCACATATATTCCTTGCTCTAATTTTTGTACATTTATTCTCAATCAACCCACTACTCATCTAACATAACTTATTCAGACTGAGAAATTATTTTTGGATATTACTTTGGGAAAATTTGCCAATGGAGAGAGAGAGGGGCTGTAGAGTCGTAGAGGAGCACAGGAGGAAGAGAGATAAATCTAGAGGAGAGAGAAGCCATGGTGGGTGCTGTTGGGATGAGCTGTCATCAGCATTGATGCTCCCCACCCTGACACCCCACACCTGCAGTGTCTCCCATGGCTTCCCTTCCCCCCTTGTTCCACACCACAAAACATCCCACTCAATCATGGAAAGCTTACAAGGAGCACTGCTGCACCTAAATGGCACTAATTGGTTCATGCTTTCAACCCTTAGCTTTGTACATAACTCTACCATATTTCAAAAAAGCAAGCAACTACATTTTTAAAAAATTCATACGAACTAGAACACAATATTGTTTGCAATCTCTGTTTAAACTATACTAAAGAAGCAAAATAATATCAATGATTCTTCTGAAAACAATGCGAACGGAATCATTTTATTTTACTACAATACAAGATTGAAGATGTCATGTGAATAGCTCTTTTTTCTTAAAAAAGAATTATATGAATAGTTAACCAATAATCATCAATACTAGAAGATTCATGTAAAAAACACGCTAGATAAATTAATGTTGAGTTGGCTGTAGCACGATGGTTATGTCTCATATTTCACCTACTTTTTCCTTGCTGTGTGCTTGAATTTACGATTACCATTATGAGGCAAACAAAGAGCCACTTAATACAATAAATTTTCTCACGAACTCCAGTATCACTACCCCACCTATTAGCTTGTGCACTTGCATATTTTTGAAGAAAAATTCTTAAAAAACATACATAAATGTAAAATTTTGTGTAAACATATGATCATCAAATCATACTACTAGATCAAAAGTAAACGATCCCTGCATGAAAAGCAAGCTAGATATAACCACGCTATGGATATATTGTCCTTGCGTTCTCAATTTGAGATTAGCATTACGAGGCAAATGAAGGACCACTTGTTGCCTTCTACTGTTCAGATCAAGGAACTGTGCATAGCTGTTCATTTTTGTGTTACGAGATTTCAAATTTTTGGATGGTATGTGTGGCAGCGTGGGTGCACATGTGCGGGGTTTTCTGAGGCTTTTAGCTGCGCAAACGGGAAAAGCAGCGAGGCCGCTCGATCTCTCTTCACAGCTCGTTGGGTTTATTCATCACTCCAAGGCCCCACGAGTGGCCTACTTTGCCTCTCTCAGCCGCTCTGGAGCTGCTCTTCCCTCCAAATAATTAAAAAGGACCTAAAGAAAAGAAAAGAAACAAGAGAGAGGAAAAAGGTGACACCACTATAACCATAGGCCACCACTATAACCATAGGCTTGGAATTCCAAAATTCTGTGACAAGTTTATGATTCCATCGTTCCATGGTGATGTTTTCCTTTTATGTTATCAAGAGTTAGATATGTTAAATATTGTATTATACTAATATATTTTTATTCAATTTAACTCTTTACGAGAGAATTGCTCTTTGTCACCGGTTATGAGGAATATATTTCAACAAGCCCACTATGCACCCATTTGAAAACGAAAACAAATAGGAACTAATTCTTGTGTAAATATTCTCTAAACTAACTATATACAATTTTATTTCTTATTTGATCACAGAGCCAAGGCATATAAATTTAGTTGACATACTTACGTGAAAAGTTTACTCTATGACATATACTTAGGTAGCCATAGTTCTGGGCTATCATAGAACCACACAGAGAACTACACGAGAAAATTTTGGTTAAACTAGAACTTGTTGCCATATATTCCGTGTGTAATCTGATTACAAAAGTGGAATAAATGCCTTATTTTAAAAGAAACTATTTATCCCACATCCAACTTGTTTGACTTAATATATTTCCATCTAAAATTCTAGTTGAATGCTTGGATGTGTATGACGCTTCAACTGTCATGGCAAATATATATTATGCTACTTATATCTATATTTTTCATATTTAAGCTATATTTTTTAAAACAAAATTAGACCCGTCTCCATGGCACCAATCAACCAAAAAAGATCTAATTTATGGTGCAACAAAAGTGGAAAGGGAAAAGGAAACGAAACACTAGTTGCCCAATATCTTCACTGCGGTTTTATAGAATCATAGAAAAAGGCCATAAACAAATAAGCAAGGGAAACCCCACATCCCTCTACCTCTATGTCCGTCTGTCTCTCTCCACCCTTCTCTCCCCTCCTCCGCCCCGCTCCCCCTGCGCCTCCTCCCAGCCCCACCCGGTCACCACCCCCGCCCCACCGTGCCGTGCGTGCCGTGCGTGCCCTGCACGTGCTCTCCTTCCTCCTCCGCCCTAGCTCCGGTGACCCCTACGGCGCGAGGTGACGCGGGAAGGACGGAGCTCCGAGGAGGCGAAAGTAGCCGCCTTCCCATTTCTTGGTTCTTGGGTGGAAGGGTTTCTTGGCGAGAAGTGTTCGACGCGGAGCCGGACCATGGCCCATGGCGGCGGCGGCAGTGGAGGCGGGGGCGGCGCGCCTACGAGCAGCAACAGCGGCGGCGGGAGCGGCGGGGGCACGAGTGGGAGCCGTGGCGCCGGTGGTGGTGACCACCACCCGCACCATCCTTTCTACTACGCTGGCCCGGCGGCGCCCAACAACGTGCAGCAGCAGGCGCAGCCGCAGCCGCAGCCGCAGCAGTTCATTGGCTCGCTTGCCATAACCCCCGTCGTGACCGACCAGGCCCAGGCGTCCTCGGCTGCCGCGGCGGCGGGTGACAAGAAGGCGGTCGCGCCGGCGACCCCGTCGGCGGGCCCGCCGGCGAAGCGGCCGTCCAAGGACCGGCACACAAAGGTGGACGGCCGGGGAAGGAGGATACGGATGCCGGCCCTGTGCGCGGCGCGGGTGTTCCAGCTCACGCGGGAGCTCGGCCACAAGTCCGACGGCGAGACCATCGAGTGGCTGCTGCAGCAGGCGGAGCCAGCCATCCTCGCGGCCACCGGCACCGGTACCATCCCGGCAAACTTCTCCTCCCTCAACATCACCCGCGCCACCTCCAGCACCAGCCGGGGCACCCCCTTCCCGGCCCTCGCGCTCCACCCCCACCACCACCAGCCGCCGCAGCAGCAGCACGACATGTCCACCATGCTCGGCTACCACCACCTCCTCCCGCCGCCGCACGAGCCGCCCCAGGACCCTAACGCCGGCGGCTCCTTCATGAGGAAGCGGTACAGGGAGGACCTGTTCAAGGAGGACGACGAGCGGCAAGATCCTAAGGCGCGCGAGCAGCAGCAGCAGCCAACGACGCCCGCCGCCGCAATGTGGGCCGTGGCGCCGAACAGCGCGGCGCCCGGCGGCGCGTTCTGGATGCTGCCGGTGTCCGCGAGCCCGGCCGCCGCGGCGCGGCCGGCCGAGCAGCCCATGTGGTCCTTCGGCGGCGGCGGGGGGAGCAGCACCGTGCAGGCGCCGCTGCAGTTCATGTCAAGGGTCAACTACCCCAGCGGCGCCGGCGGAGAGATGGGTGGCGGCGCCGGCGGCATGTCGGACACGAATATCGGCATGCTCGCCGCGCTCAATGCGTACAACCGTGGCGGCGGAGGCGGCACCGGGGACCAACAGCAGCAGCAGCACCAGCAGCAGGAAATGGACCGCGGCAGCGGCGGCGGCGGCAACGACGACGAAGAAGACGGCGAAGACAGCGGCGACGAAGAAGATCACGCCAACAACAGCTCGCAGTAAGCTCGTAAGAACAACCTCATCAGCAAAAACTCTGAATCCGCCATGATCATATCGTAATCGTGCTAGTGTGGGTCACTCACTGCTAAGCAGCATCCAATAGGGGGCTAGAAATCGAATTCTGCTCTCTTTTCTTCGGACTGCCTGATGCCATCATTGGATTATCGGGTTAGGAGAAAATAGATGGAATGGAAGAAAGCAAGAAGCGAACGAAGCAACTGAAGCAAGCAAAGCCAAGTCAAGCCAATGCGAGAGCAACACTTCAAGCTAGTTCATTAGCCTTGTTATTTTTTTGGTAGTATTTTTTTGTCTTTTTTTTTGGATTGATCCGTGATGAATGATTGTCTTGTTGAGATGGGTGTGATTGATGATTAGGACTGGGTCCCAGTTCAGGAGGGCCAAGAAACAAGTGTTTTGAGATTTGTACAGTTGATCATCTTCATTTATGCTGCAATGTTAATTCTACCTAGTTTTTCTTCCTCACCATCTGGTATTTTCTGTGCTCGTGGCTCGTGCTGTTCTACCAGAGGCAATGATCCTGTGGTTATCGCCTCGGGATCTAGCCATGTTGGGTACCACCAGTCCACTACCACCTGCGCTGTGAAGTCGGTGTGCTGTTCTACTTGTAGCAGACAGAAAGCAGCACATTTTTCTGCTCTCTCATTTGGAGCAGTAGACGTAACAGCATTTCATTTGTAGCGATCGGCTGGCCTCTTTCTATACTAAGACCCCGTTTGGGATAGCCTCCAGCCTCCCAGCTTTACGTCAGATTTGAAGATTAAAAGTTAAAATAAAATAATTTATATATCTATTTTTAATATACAATATCAATAAAATATGACTTCTAACCATCTTCGATATACCTCCAGCTTCAACTCTACGAAAAAGTGAAGCTATGAAAACCCAACTTCACTTTTTCGTAGAGCTGGAGCTGTCCCAAACAGGGCCTAAATATACCTGGCCCTTGAATTCCCGCGTGGATTATATAACAGACTCTTCAGATTCTGAAATATCATCTCCATATTGATAGTTAAACATCAAAATATTTGGCCAACGTAGATTATAAAATGACATATGTTATGACACGAAAAGAGTATATAGTACGACTTGTGCTAATGCAAGGCTTTATGTGTTGCGCACATAGACAGATTTTATTTTGCTACTGTATCCACTTATGCATTAGAATAGAATGTCTCCTTCACAACTCGGCACATGTTTTCCTAGGGTTGGTCATTCATTCTGCTATATTCAATTCATGAATTAGAAGATGATCTCTTTCTAGGGTTGGTCATTTCTACGTTAGCATAGAAAAACCCTTTTGCTAGAAAATACACGCACAAGAAGAATCAACAAAAACACCAACCTGTATGAACTATGAAGAGCTCAGCATACCCAGTTAGGATAACTCGGACGTGAAAAAGGAACAATGGCGATCGACAGAAAAGAACAGGCAGCAGAGTGAGAGACGTCGTGGTCTTTGTGGGTGAGACGAGATGGGATTAATTAACATAACGAAAGCCGTCGTTATTACCCCGGATGGGTGGTGACAGAGGCTGGATGGATTATCCCCTTTAATTATTGCCCGCCGCGTCAGCTTTTCTTGCGTGGATCTCAAGGTTCATCCGATGGTTGCGGCAGGTGCGCTGACCCAGATATTTGTTCGGACGTCCGGTCCGGTTTGTGCTTTGCTCCGATGAGTCCACACTGTCGCCAACGACAACAATCAACTGCCTATGAAAACACGAAAATGAAAAGAGGTCTCTTTCGGAGCCACTATACCGTGATGGTGATGAGTTCTGGTACGTAATTATATCTTCTTTTATACTAAGAAGGTGTAATTGTATATACGAATTTACATCTGATATCTACTCTGTGAGACAATGGAGTACCGCGGTGGCGACAGTGACCTAGTAGCGACTACGTTCGAGAGGCGGCTTGTTTGTGTTTGTGTTTCTGTTTCTAGGGCTAACCTACTATTCGCATGGTCAGAAACATTGTTTGATCAGTGTGATCATCTGTGAGACGGTCTCTATTTTGTTGTTGTTAAAAATATCCTTTGATCGATATGTATTGATGTGAACGAGCAAAGTACACGAGTGTCAAACTTTTACTTTAAATAATTGGGATGGACAATATGCTACCATCAATTCCATTAGTCAATGAACATATTGGATTTCTTTTATTTTTCTCATATTCAACTAGTACCTTACAACATTGTCTTGATTACAATAGCAAGTAGATTATTGATGACACCATTGATATGTAGAACATTCGCCTCAGTAGCGATACTGGCCGTTGAAAGAACATCATGTGTGATTTATTTGCCCTAGGCTTGCCTTGGTGTCAATTCCTGAGATAAGCGCCTTCCTCATTGTCCAAGTGAGATGGTATACTAAAACATATCATTGGTAAGAACAAAAATAACAAAATTTGATCCAAAAAGAAAAACAAATGAACTAAAAAAAATTAAAATATCTAAAGAAACCGATTGGTCCTTGACACGCTCATGCTGATAAAAAGTTAGAGAAGAGAAAGGCGAACTGAGATTGGTGCCACATAAATCTAGCTGCGCACGACTCCAAAACCATGTTCTAGTATGACACTTGGATCAGGGTGAGCCTCTTCGCACTAAAGCCCCAAAACTTTTCGAGATTGCAACTAGAAAAAATAGGAAGGTCCAAACAAAGCTTCAAAATGAAAGATGGATCATTGACATTGCCCGCATGAACTCGGTCATGCATCTCCTTGAATATGTTGACCTTTGGGTTCTTCTTTAGGATCATGGCCTCAACCCTAACTACCCTGACTCAATCCGCTAGCGGTGGATGGAATCAGGTGAATATTTGTCGCGCTTGGCCTATAAGTACCAATTCTTCGGTGGTTTCTCTAGGTCCCTTCCTACAAAGATCTGGAAGGCGCACACTGGTCCCAAGGCCACGATATTATCCTAGCTTGTTCTTCGTGGTAGAATCCTGATGATAGATATCCCTAGCCAAGCGGGGTTGGCCGTACAACCCCTTTGTGTCCCCTATGCCTTTCCACCACCGAGACGCCCACCCACCTCTGCAAGAAATGTCCCTTCAGCTCCGCGGTCTAGGCTCTCATCACCCAGTGGCTGAGCTATCTAGGATCTAATCCAACCGCTCTAGCTTTCACCTCCACCGACGGCTGGTGGGACGTAATTCTGCTATCATCTGATACCGGTAATCGTCGTTCCCACAAAGATCATCTAATGTATGTTATGTGGAATGTCTGGAATGAGAGAAACCACCGCATCTTCAACAACACAAGACTAACCTGCCGAGAGGTGGCGAGCATTGCTCTTGATGACATTACAATCTACATAGCGGGAGTAAATCTTTTAGGCGAGCGCACGTGGTTTGTTGGGGAGAGGGGCGTGGTGGGGAGGGCGTTTTGGTCCTATCCTCATTTAAAACATGACATGTAATTATTTATTCTTAATTGAAAGACAGTGCTACGAGTTTTTTGAAAAAAATAAAATTTTATACTAAGTATGGTGGTATTTCAAAGGACGACTTATCATCCAAATATAGGTTTTTTTTTAAAAGAAACTCATGGAGGGTCTCATACATGCTTTCTAAACGTGTTTCTCGGTTTCTCTTGCTACTGAAGAAAGTCAAAACATATACGTGAGGCTGAGACCTCGGCTCTTTTCCCTGTTCAAAAGTTGTGTCTGTGTGAGCGGATTGCCGATGCCGTCGCTCTATATCATCGAAAAGCGAATTTTGATTCTGGATGACCCACAAGGTGGATATCATGCGTGGCCCATTGGCGATTGTCACCGGCCGGGGTCCTTCTTGTTCAACTACATGGGAACCAAACAACTCATATCCACATCAACACGCTAAAGTTAGCAGCACAGCAGATAACATGATTCTATTCCTCCCTGTCCGAGTGACCCACATGCAGAAGTATTGAAGTGTAACGCCAGTGTGTATATATAGGCATGTGCAAGTCTCGTCAGTGTTGCATGTCTGATGGGTGAGCTGGATTCGCATTGGACATAGGGCCAGGGCCAGTCTAGGCCATAGCTAACCCTAGCCCAACTAAATGGACCCTACCCAACACATGTCCACTCCGAGCTTGACCCAGCAATGGAAATGTATTCCGGTGCTAAGTCGAGCGATTTTTTTTAGCAAGAGACCGCGGTCTCCAATTTCTAAAATCAAGATTACTCTCTCCGTCTAGAAATATAATACGTATTTTGTTTAGTTAATTACTTAAGTCAACCTCTAACAAGTGAACAGAGAAAAGTACAAAGGACAAGAACAAAGCCAAGACTGGCGTGGGCAAGGGACTGATGGTGCGGCCTGATAATGTCGATCCAGAAATTTAGGCACCGTAGACCATGGATAATATCTCATTTGTGCCTCTGGCCAGGAAGTTCAAGGTTGGATAGGTTGAGAATGAAAAGACAATTGAGTCAGAACTTGGGTGGACTTGCGCTTCTTTACATAGATGGTACATGCAACTCCAACCAACGGAAGCACCTACATGTATCAAGTGTCGTGGTTCAGTTCACAGAAGACCATTTCCACCACAATCAAACAGATTGTTGCTTCTTGGTGGAGTTTTACGACATGTTCAATCATTACTACCTCGATGCTCTAGACGCCTCAATTGTCTCAATCATTAGATGCTGGACACTTTAAGTATTTACACTCACAGTCTATCTACATCCAATATAAATTTCATATATATATATATATATATATATAAAATTTTTGCTTTTGTATATATAAATACATGCTCATTGAAACCGGACAAATGAAAGAAGCTGTCGACTTCATTGACCAACATGCTACCTTCGCATAAAGTATCACAGAGACAAAAGGTTTTTGGAGGGTTATATCACACAAATGTTGAAGCCAAGCCACGATAAGAAGTACATACTTTATCTTTTCCAAAAGGGGTAAGTACTGTCATTGCATTAGTTTCTATATTTATTGATTTATGCTTTATGTGTAACAAGTACTAACTTAGGTTTAATGATATGTCCTTATAGATACCACTAGATTCTTATCGTCCTTATACCAAGGAAGGCCAGAGCCATATACCTCGATTCCAACCAGAGTAGCAAAACCCAATTAGAACTAACATTGGATTACTAGACAAATAAACAAATTTCCTACTTATATAACTGTATCATATGTCGCTCAAGGGTTAACTAAATAATTTGGATCACGAAAAGAGCGTAATCTGGGAAGGAGGAGAAGGCAAAGGCTATAAGTTTAGCCACGGCTATAAGTTTCTGGCATGTATAAGGTAGTGGAACACTAATACTAGATTAAACATCGTGATGATACCTCTAGAACTAATCAATTCTAATTTTTCAGTGTCATCAGCAGCCACTAGCAATCAACCTCTCTGGCTTCTATCAATGCTACCACATCCCATCATCTGTACTTTTGCTTACAAACTCTTCGATAAAATCTCAAGGATTTATTTTTTAACCATTTGAGATATACAATTTTGTAATAGTGTTTTCACTTTATTCCACCAACCAGACACAACAACGAGACGTTCCTATCGCCCAAATTTGATGTGAATATGATCCGAACTCGTTCACGCCAAGTAGCGTATCAACCCTGCAACCGTAACTTGTTTCCCGCGACACAATTTATGAATTCTTACGATTTCAGCATGCCAACAGTTTTGAAGAGTAAATTATTGCACCTTCAGGACCTAGAGAAAAGAAATCGAACGAGAGTACGTGCATGCATCGGGTATACGACAAAAGAATGACGCTCTGTACCTTTTGTCAGGTTTTCCGCTTCATGTCTTTCACGAGGAGGAAAAGTGACCCATCCATGCTAGCTGGAGCACCACATAAAGTAGAAAAGGCACACGGTGAATATTTAACCAAACGGTTTTACTTTTTACCGTACGCCGACGCCAATGTTACAGCTCACGTGGTAGAGATAAAACTACCCATGTGACAGTATCTCTGAACACACGTCGTCGTAGCAGTACTGATAATTAACGACACAGTCCGATAACACAGTACTCCTTTTGTAAACAGCTGTGTATTGACTTGCTACTCAGTATGTAGTTTTTTTTAGCTTAGCAAAAGCCAAATATATTTTTAAACACTTTAAGTTCCTCAAATCTATTTCTCAGTGAAGCAATTGCCATATCCACTGTAACTAAAAAGTAATTAACTTCGAAAGCCCTCTCAGCTGCTAGAATCTCTTCATCATCATCATCATCATCACTTTCATCAAAATGTTTTTTTCTAGTTGCACGTCGTTTTATAGAAAATGGCGGTTCTATATCGATATCAGCTGTAAAGCCTTTAGCAATATTCAAACTAGATGCAAATCCTTCATTTATATACGTATCAAAGTATTTCATTATGCCTTCAATTTGTTGCAAGGTAGAGTCGATGCACATGGAGGGAGATTACAATTTTTTACTCACCATGTTTACAAAAAATAAAATGTCATGCCAAATAACCATACCAAGTAAAAACTCAAAGCTGCCAAGCACATCATACAAATTTTTCGCATCACTCTTTGACTTTGGGTCGTCAGAAGATTTAGATAATTCAAATAAAGCTGACCTTAGTTGAGGAGCTTGATATCTAATAGCCTTGACACTTTTGATTCGACTCTCCCAACGAGTATTAGATAAAGATTTCACAGTTAATTTTAGAACATGGTCAAGCAGAATCTTCCATCTTTTAGTAGAGCTTGAAAACAATACATATATTCGTTGCATAATTCCAAAAAATGAAACGGCTTTACCACAAGAATTTACCATATCAGAAAGTGTAAGATTAAGACTATGACAAGCACATGGCATATACAAAGTTCTCGGATTTATATCAAGTAATCGTTTTGTATACCTTGGTGTTTCCCTTTCATATTAGAACCGTTGTCATAACCTTGACCCCTTACATCATCAATATTAAGACCAAAAGATTTCATCGCATCAAGCAATTTATTAAAAAGACCCAAACCAGATGTGTTATCTACCTTCAAAAACCTTAGAAAGAACTCTTCTATTTTTATTTTATTATTGACAAATTAACACATCGAACAAGTAGACTCATTTGCTCTTGATGGCTCACATCTGGAGTGCAGTCAAGGATTATGGAGAAATATTTGGCCTCTTGACAATCTTTATGATAGAACTTGTAACACTAGATGCCAAAATAGAAATCAACTCAGTTTGAATTTTATGACTAAGGTAATGGTAATGAATTTCATTCTTCTCGATACGTCTAAGATGATCTTGCATTACCACATCAAATTCAGCGATCATCACATCAAATTCAGCGATCATCTCAACACATGCTAAGAAATTACCATTACTCTCATGATAAAGTTTCTCACTAGATCCTCGAAAAGCCAAATTACGTTTACCAAGATATCTTACAATGGCAATTATCCTTACTAGAACTTGTTTCAAGCGTTCTTTCTCCTTCGTGATTTGTTGCTGCAAATCTTTATCAATGGTTTCATTCTTTCCTAGTCTAATTCTTAATTCATTCCAAGTGTTCATATTACTAAAATGCTCGACACTATTTTCATGTTCTTTGAGCCTCCCACTAAAATGTTTCCAATCACTCATTCCATCGGTTGCTAATGCACTTTTATTATTATGAGATCTAAAGAGCTTACAACAAAAACAAAAAACTTTGTTAACATGTTTAGAATACACCAATCATTTTCTATCATGAACATCTCCATTGCTTAGCTTTTTAGAACAATAAGCATAAGAAAAATGTCTAAAAATTTTATCTAAAGGGAAAACAAGATTTTCTTCTCTTATAGGCCCCTTTTCCACTAAGATGTCTCTAGCCTTGTCATCTAGATTATCCCAAAATCTTGGATCATAAACATCCATAGAAAAAATTGGTTGCTCTTGTTCATCGGCACTCAAATTTCCTGTATTAGGAGAATTAGGTTCAATTTCATGTCCACTCAAGTTATTATCGTCCTCGTCTAAATTTTCATTGGGTTGCTCTTCAACAATAGCTAAAGCTAATTCCTCTGAATTCCTAGCAGTATGGGAACTTGTATTTGCCCTAAAAAATTTGTCAATGGCTCCTTTTTGGGATTCTATCAGCCCGTTTACTCTTTTTCGTTTCTTTCATTTTTCATTACCAGATGGATACTTTCTAGATGACATATTGCAATTTTAACACACAAACGAGCAACCAACATAAGACATTAATAAGCAAGGCATGGAACAACACCACCTCGATGGCTAGATTTGGCAAGATCTGCTATCAGCTTCTAGCAGTTTGGCTCTCTCTGACCCGAATTGAGACACCTGAACTGGGTATCAGCTAGAATACTTCAGACCAGCAGTTCCTGACGCGAACACCATTACTGATATCAAGAACACTTACCTAGTTACCTGAGGGCAGTGCAGCGTGATTTAGATGCTTCCCAGTTCCTATTCTTTCAAGTACTATCTGTTTGCTGTGAATGGTTGAATACAGTGTTTCAGGCCAGGACCAGGTAAGCAAACAGATAAGAAACCTTCATTATGCCTCGTGACTAAACAACAGGAATATGCATTACCGCCCCCATGGCCTGACGCAGCATATACTCTTAAAATTCGGATCATCCTTTTGACATTTGTCATTTGCTGACATTTACTAAGTGGTTTCCAGCAATCTTTTGATCGTTAAAATAATAAATGATCATTCTTTATTAGCTATTTGTCTCAACTGCATTTTCTTAAGATTGAGAAACAGGCGCTATTTGTTGCGGAAGAAGCATGCAGAGAGGAAGGAGAAGGCACAGATGTGGTGAATTCAATTCCGTACTGGATTTTAATTGAAATTACATAAAAAAACATAAATCAAACTATTTCATGATCATTAAGATTCCTATTGTGACATCTCTGTGTCAAGTAGTCGCTTATCCCTGTAAGTTTTCCTTTCGGTCAGTAAAAAATCCTAGTTTGAGTTTATGGTAAATGTGATTATTAATCAATTTGCAAATTTTTCAGGTGATAGGATTTTTGCAATTTAGTTTTTCCGAAGAGCATAGAGAACTATGCAAATATATTAAGTTTTATGTACAAGAGGTTCATTTGTCTCATTGTAAATGAACTTCAGTTCATTGTTATTTGGAGGAATATCTTTTGAATTCAGTCAAGGGTGAGAAAATTGTTGAAGAAGATGTGTTTCTTATTTGGTTCAGAGATGTGATGACTGCTAATTTTTGCAAGTCGCCATAGGTGTCAAACAAATCTCAAATCAACTAACTGAAAACAAGGTGAGTGTTTGTTTGTGGTGTTCACCTCCATTTCCCTTCTTGTGTGCTTTATCTGTTAGTTCTTGAAGCATCCGGGAGTGAGGATGATGGTACAATTACATAGTAACTTATATGCTCAACGTATGAACTCACAGACACTAGAAGTTTCCGATTTTTCTTTATGCTTACTGCATATAAGTGTCACCTAATGCATAGAACTTGTATTTCTATGAATCCTGTTTTTCATATCAAACTTACATCAACTTCATGTGTTAGCTACAATCTACAAAATATGCAGCAACTTTCCTTAGGATTCAGATATGTATGCATGATACCGAGCTTAGATTTGGGGATGAGATCCACAGTCAGACTACTGGTGTAAATTTCATGTTCGACACTGAATTACTACACGGTATGCAAACAACTGATTGCTAAGAGTTCTGTCAGTTTAGATGCTCAAATTCCCTTCTGTTCCACTACCTATCTCTTGTGGTTTTTCTTTTATGCTCTTCGTTTTATTAGAATTAATCATGCAAGTGAATTCTGTCTAGTGTTGTCCGTGAGCAAGTGCCTTCACAAACTAAACTAGTGAACATACAGAATTAGCAGCGACCACAGCTTAGTTCAAAGAGGGCACTCCCATTATACAGTTGTCCCCAACGACACCTAGGAGCATGCATCTACAATCTTTTGATCAGACGATACACATCTTTGGACCCGTTTAGAGGCGTGTAATTGGTGTGTCCCAGCATCTATTGAACATTGCAAATGCTGATAATGCTATGCTCTAATTTCAGAGTCAACTATTGGATCTAGCTTTACCTCTTTACACTTTTCCTCTAACAGATTATGCTTCTTTTGAAGATGATCTTCTGCTTTTGCTTACCTCCAGCGACCAAACCATGTTTTAGCCAGTCCACGTTAGCATTGAGTTATAACTTTAAACGTGGCTCTTCCGAAATTACTCATTTAGCTATTTCCTATGTTGCAATTTTCCTATTAGTTTGATCTTAGTAAGAGCAGTGATACTATCATTGTACGGGAATTTTCTATTTGCCTATATCGCATTTCCTTGATAAAAAAACTGAAGTTTCAGGTGCAAGGACTGAAATTGCTAGTATGAACCATATTTTTGTTGCAGAAATGTTTGTCTTCAGTTTACTGTTTCTATCATTTCAAGTTTGCATTGGCGTTGGAACTGTAGTTGAATCGAAATATCTTACCGTTGACAACAAGAACTTATTTATCTTTCTCTGAATCATCTATACTCATATATGATTGGGATATATATATAAGTGACCAGAGCAAGGGCTGGTTGGTTTTCTTATTTCTGCTGCTAGTGAAGAACCATCCATGATGGTTGCCGAAGGGGTTACTTATTCCATTACATGCTCTCTACCGTTTTACGTAACTAAGTAGTGTAGACTAAGTTATCTCAACCTTTTAAGTAAGATATCAACATGTGTCATGGCGCTGTTCACCCACTATAAACATAACTATGTAAACGTACGTATCAGCTTCCTGTATAATAATACTTTTCTGTGTATAGTATAAACCAGCTATCATATCAACTTCCACTCTGTACGTTGCAGCCCTGACTGAAATAATCCAAATCAAACACACAAAATGCTGTGATTCATTATCTCCCGAAAATAATACTTCCTCTATATCAAAAAAACATGACCTTCTTCACATGACCTTTTTTACATTCACATGATTTTTAAAATATAACTTTGATCACTAATTTCTATCGTAATATATGTATGGAACCCAACAAAATTATAATATTAGAAAACTACTTTTCGAGATAAAGCTATACATAACATGAGTTAGTCACTCCGTGAACACGTAGTAATGGTGTCATCAATAGTGAAGTAATCGTGTTAGTCAAAAGAAGAAGAAAAAAGAATGTTGTTGTACCATCTCGGGTCATAAGTCTAACTCGTTAGTCCAGCTCAGTTCATCAAGTCTAATTGGTCATAAGTCCGGAGGGTGCACCATGACGACCCGTTTGGACAACCTCAAGGTGGCGTAGAGCCGGCTTTGGAGGGCAAGATGTTGTGCAGCTCCAACCCATGGCGGATGACCTCCCAACACAGGAAATGAGCCTGCCCACAACCGCAATGGAGGAGGCCCTGTACGCCTCGCAGATGAAGGCGCTCATGGGACCTTGGTGGTAGGCGGGGGCGAGCAGGGGGAGGTCGACCGTGAAAGTCCCTGCGTTCCTCTCCCAAAAAAAAATTATATATATCCGTTCATCGCAAGCCCCTCCTCAAAACACAAGCAAGATTGATCGGCAAAACATATACAACCACGCATGGTGTACAAATCAAAACAATATGTAATTTATATATCCAATCGCGAAGCAAACAAACGAACAAACCAATCATTCAAAGAATGGTGAATATCTAACAAACTTCTACACCAGCCACATGTTCTGGAACCAGGATCAACAGTTAAACCAACTAGCAACCACCAACATATGCTCGCTAGAAGCCCGTGTCCGTGTCGCAATCGCCTTAATTTAGCTAATCCTCCTTCCGGTGGGCGGGCACGGGCGACAGCTCACCGGCGACGGCGACGGGCGACGGCTCCTCGCAGAGCGGCGGCAGGTCGG
Organism: Stipa capillata; assembly: GCA_019208055.1. Lineage (NCBI taxonomy): Eukaryota > Viridiplantae > Streptophyta > Magnoliopsida > Poales > Poaceae > Stipa > Stipa capillata. Next base: position 123,692 of record JAGXJF010001303.1, read on the forward strand.
AGAGCAGCGCGAGCATGCGGCGGGCGCTGAGGGAGCGCGCCGGGCGGAGGCCAATGCTCTTGGTCCTGGAGAACATGGCGGAGGACTGGGAGAGGATGAGGTACACCAGCGCCTGAACCAGCACAAAAACCCCGACCTTGAGCAGCGCCCCGTGGTTCGCCATGACGTCCAACTCCATGTCACTTCTCCTAAGCTTTGATCAGACGAGTGAAATAAGCAAAAACTTCGGTGAGACTTATCGAGAAGAAGTTGCTTGTTTGGTTTGTGAGGTCCAGAGGTGAGGGGCGCCTGCTTATATAACGGTGAGCACCGAGCAGCCGGTTTGACCGCGGTGCGAGCATGCGTGGAGTGCGCAGATGCTTCGTCGTCGTCGCCAACTTTGAGGTGTGCTTCGGTGAAGGCGACGCCTACTCCACGGGGTTGAAACCGGTCGATGTGTGCTCACGTGCGCAGGAATATATATATCTCGCGTTGCTGTCACAGATTGGCTCATTGCTGATGGCTGATGATGGCTACGTAAACCGCTGGATGTTTCGTGCCTTGTCGTGTCGCGGTCAAAACCAACAATAAGAACTGGTCCTGCGCGCCTCTCGGATTAGTTTGGCAAGCAAGTAATAAGCGAGACGCTTTTATGGCCGAAAGCCGGATCAGATATTTTATTTCTGAAGATGAGCAGAACAGATGGGTTTGTGCTTGTGCTGAAGGGTATGTGTGACCTACTTTTTTGATCAGTTTGTTATGCACATACAGCTCCTCCAGCATAAAATTGCGGGATCTAGGACTGATGCACCGAGCTGCCTATAAGTCTTGAAAGTGAAGGATGAAGCTAGTCGCCTAGGAAAGTGAAGTTTCCGACTCCCTGCTGAGTCTACTCGATCTCATCCAGGAAAGCTGTCAAACCGACGAGAGAACTATTCAAACTCCGATCAGGAGTTTTACTCTGATCAATACAGCATGTGAATAAAATACGTATGTTCATATCCTCGAGAAAAACATGCTTGCTAGGACTTTTACTCCTCACTTCACAACCAATTTAGGATGGTAAAAATAAAATCCTCACGCATAGCAAGCTTCATGAGTGAAGAGGTATAATGAGGCATATTAGATGCACTAGCACCTTTAGATTTTGTTTGGTTACCAAAAAAAGAAAACCTATGGCACCAAACCCCCACGAGGGAATTTCAGGGGCACATGGGTTCCTCCTCCTACCAGGTGGGAGATCTTCCTGCTTGGGTAAATATCTCGGTTGCCATCTGCAACTAGGAAGAGGGGAGGAAATCCAAGGCACGAAAAAATCAGGAAAATTCAAAAAATATAGGGAAAAGATAACAAGATCAGAAAAAATCAAAAATATTCAGAAAATTTGTAGGCACATCAAATAAATTCCAAAAATAAAAAATAAGCGATTTTTTCAAAAAAAATTGAAATCTCACAAATATTCTGAAAAATCAGAAATATTTAGGAAATATCTAGAAAAGCAAAGAAGATATAAATATTCCAAAATTATTTAAATGAGATTTTGGATGCATGCGCACATCAACACTTTGCAGCATTAATTATCCATGTCATTTACCAAATTTTATTAATCCTAATACAACATAACATCAGTTAAATTCTTTGCTTAGCATAAAAGTTTCACATGCTCAAGCAAAAGTGAAAAACCACATCCACAGACTCAGTCCATTCTTCCATTCAAACATAAGTATTTATTATATAATATATAGCAAATATAGTACTCAATCCAAACATCACAGTTTAGGAAAGTTTCCAATCCATGCTCCCATTCCTTTTGAGCTCAACAAAATTTAGTGATCCACAATTTAAATCTCAGAATGCTACTTGTAAAACTGTTTATAAAACAAGTTCTAAGACCCTATACAATGCAGGTGCTTAGAGAGGTGCCTCAGGAAAAAACCCGGTTTTTTTGTGAGAGGTGCTTAGACAGGTGCTTAGGAAGGGCGACGGAAGCAAAGTTAAGCACCCGGTGCTAGGTTGGTGCTTAGGGCGACACAGGTGACAGGTGCTTCAACCGGTGCCTAGCAAATAGTACTCCAAGAAGCACAAATAGTACTCCACACAATGCAGCACTGCATTGGAGACAACAGGTGCTAGAGTAGGTGCTACACGAATATTAAAGCAACTTAAGCACCCATATGAAGCACTCTGTATTGTAAGTCACATATTTTTTTGGAACGCAACGATACTCTCTCTCTTTAAGCACTGGGCTATAAGCACCCTGCATTGTACATGGCCTAATATGCTAAGAACTCTCATTGCTGCTAGAAGATAGAGAGCAAGTCATCGGAAAGTGCGAAGATGCAGGGTAAAATTCATCGCAACTCAGTTCTTTCTAAACAAGTCGTGACACCAGAATTACTATCACTTAACACCTTACTTCCAAAGTAGGTACAGTTGTTCGTGCCTCAAATTCATGAAGGTAAAGGAAGCTCCAATTCACCTGTAATAGTAAAGATGCATACCGTATTCCAAAGTCAAATATCTGAATTTTGGCTATCTGAAACTGAGAAAAGCTGATGGCAGTATCATCATGAAAACAACATATCAACATGTTCTTCTAATTTCGAGATTACTATAGCAAGAGAAAGGAAATGTCAGATGATCTTGGCATCGGCACTGATATTACTCGACCTGGAATGAAGTACATCATATTCAATAAATGTCAAATAATCTTGGCATCTTGGAACTAGAGGGAGTAAACAAATTTTCAGCCATGACTTGTAATGATAAAGAACCCATTCAAATTTACAAATGGATGCTTCAATGTTGTTGCCAAAGATAGACCAAGCTGTACCTAATGCATTCTGGAACCAATCTGACATATGTTTGTTGTGTACTCCTACACGCTAGTACTATGATTTCTGAATTCAAAGGGAAGCATACAATGTCAGAATTTGCTATGTGTTCTGAATTTATGAATGCAACCGACGACTAATGCTATTAGAAATAAATTCATTGACTGATGCTTTAATGTGACTTCTACACACCTAAAGTTAGAGAAATTTTGTTCATAATCTTTATAAGAAATTAACAAGTATTTTTTAATGCCCTTGGATATTAAATTAGCAAGCTAAATGTTATAGGAAGAGTCGCCGCCGTACCTCTCGGATTGACACGAGTACCTAGGTAAACCTAAAACCCATGCAGAGACACAGGATGATGGGGTTGCATCCAAATACAATGGTAAGCTTCATAAACAAGATCTGATGATGCCAAACTCCGTAAGCAATATTCAATAACGCTAAGCTCCATAAACAGATCCGATGACACCAAGCTCCGTAAGCAAGATCCAATGACGCCAAGCTTAAGGATCAACGATGGATCGACAAGACATGCGCCACGATAGCATGTGGTCCTGTAGGCATCATGGCAAGACAGGGGGATATGAGAAGGCTCAGGGAATATGCTCAGAATATTCCTTAAGGGTAGACCGGACTGTAATGCCCTAACAATATGAAAAGTTTAGGGGAAAACCGTAACCTGCCTAGAGGCAGATATGTAATTGAACATCATTCATCCTCCCTCCTATAAATAGAGGAAGCACCCCCTCATCTTGGGGGGACTTGAGAGGAAAAGATCAATACAATTCCAAATTTATGTCATGAATACTCTTGTGCTCCCTCGAACGAAAGCAACATGCTTGTCGTAATGGAGTCTTGTTGACTTCAGTTACTCAAGAACCCTTGATGGTCCTCGTATCCGATTGGGGGTGCCCCAAGTACACTGTCTAGTCTTCGTTGCTACGACAGTTAGCGCTATTCATGGGGAACCAAATGACAAGTCACATCAATGTAAATACGCCCGTTGTCGACATCGCGTACATTGGTAGCAGAACATTGAGACCACCTTATTTCCAAGGGGAGAACGGGAACATCAAGAAAAACAACATGCCACCAGGAAAGAGAGGCGGAGCTGTGACAAGAACGATGAGGGTGTTTGCCATAAACTCAGGTCCCAACCAAGACATGGCGGTCAGAGCGACAATCATAAATACAAGCACCGTGCAAGGCGCGGCCCGCAGTCATCCTGCCCCAAGTGAAGCAGCGAATCGACCCGAATGATGACGACGTAGTCTACCACACGTGTACAACTTCAGTGGAAGGTCCTGTCTCAATAAGTGAATAGCCCAAGTCTCATGCCCAAGTCAACGACCCTTCGACACCTGATGTGCACGGGGAGAGCCCACTACCAAGTGTCCAAGCGCAAGTTGGAGACCCAAGAAGTGAAGTCGAGTTGTTGCAGTGGCAAGCATCAGAGGCAAATCGTCGAGCAGACGAACTTCGTGTGCAGCTTCAAGAAGTGGAACGTGAAGCCCAATGCCAAACAACAATAGCGCGCGATGCAACCACTGTTTATCTTCAGCAAATGGAAACATTGAGAGCAACAATCTCTTCCACCTTAACTCCAAAGATGGCAGCTGAAAACCTCTTTCGCAATCAGCAAGTAGAGTTGCATGCAGCGGCCTGGGAGAGCATTCGCTGTGACATCCTAGAAGCTCAAGAGTTACGCCGATATTTGGCTGAAGCAAGAGATAGAGCGTTTGTGCCTCCTAATCTAGCAAAACACATGCAACGTGGATTTATGAGAACAAATCACGCAGAAGCAGGCTTGCATGTACGCAACCTTATATGAAGATGGTGCAGGAGCAAACAGACAAGCTAAATACGATTTTAACCCACCACCACCCCCACCTCCTCGACTTCCATGGGCAGTGTTTTCCTGTGTGCACGAACAAGAACAAGATCTCATTGATCTCACCAACTCTTCAAGCCTACTCAGTCCAAGGCTGTTAGGTGGTCGATGTGTTGCTACTTGTGTTATATGTCCGATTAGAGTCTCAATGCTACTTATAACTGCATTGATGGATATTTTGAATTATATGGTTATCTCTTGTAATATATCGCTAATTTTTTGTCGTGGATGTCCTTATAAACAAAAGAGACTGCTGAAATATTAAGTTTTTCCTTGACTTAGTTGTTTCTAGTGTAGTGTGGTAATACTTCAGGTAAGAGTGATGTCTGGAGTGTTAGATGTGAACATGTGGACACCAAAGTTGTCCGTGGAGGTGTCATGGAAGAGGACAACAACGACACCATTGGGCAGAGGTGACGGAGTGCAACGGCTAGGGTATGCACAGGGTTGGTGGAGGCAGCAACGTCGTGGTGGAGGAGGATGAGAGGGGCGACAACAATGACGACGACAACCAAGGGGATGGTGGTGGAGGCGGCAATAGCCACGTTGGGTGCGGTGGTGTGTAGGGCACGAGGTCAAGCCAGTCGTTGAGGTACTCCCCACGGCAACGCGGGCATAGGGTGAAGTAGGACAGGGAGGACAGGGCGGGGAGCGAGAACACCGGACGGCACGCATAGCACTAGAAACTCACAGTTGTTTCGGCCGAGGCCACGGCGAAGGTGGTGGACATGGTATGGGCTTGTCGGTGCTCCGCCTCTCTCCCTGTCTCCCGTTAGGCTTTGTTTGGATGCAAGGGGGACAAAATCCAGGGTGTGAAATCCCATGAGGGGATTTTGGGATGCACACAGGATCCCTTTCCCCAATGGGAGATAGTCTCGGTCGGGATATTATCCCTGTTTACCAAACGGCAAAGGGGATGCCCAGGCTGGAGGATGAGTGATCAGACATCGACATCGTCGTGGCCCTAGTAGACGGTGGGGAGGGAGGCGGCGAGCATGACTTGCTGGTACTTGTAGTAGGCATAGATGTTGAGGTGGTTGTTGGGGTTGTGGGAGGCGACAGTGACTTGGAAGGAGGTGGCGAGGAGGCTCGTGGTGGAGGCGGTCCTAAGGAGCGGTACCGAGCAGAGGTCTTGAGGTAAACCGAAAGCTCTAGGGGTTTTAATTTCAATTTTAGGGTTTCAATTTTAGAGTTCTTCAGGAAACCATTTGGGGATTTTCTTTAGGGTTCTTCTAATTCATCTGTTCTCCTCCTTCTAACTTCTCAATTCAAGCTCATCAATGCTAACCGTGACCAAAAGAGGGCTTAGATAGGTTCGGATCCTCCTCAAACATCATAACCCGAGACAAATTAGGGTTCTAAGCTCAGCTACTCAGCTCTGATACCTATGTGAGATGCTTAGGCTAAGGATTGTTTGACATGATCTAGCCGAGTCATTAGAACACCTATGAGGATCCAGACTTAACTTCCAGACCCTCACTGTGTATCTCCTCATCAGTCCAGGATCAAGCTGATGAACACAGGCGAATTGATATCACTGCACACATCACGAAACATTTTAGAAATATAAACAATTGAGTTATAGCAGCGATATGACTAAATAAAGTAACTAGGACTTATGTCCCTTACCATTCAGAAACACAGCAGAAAAATAAAGCGTAGATATCTCCATCTCAATCACAGGTAGTCGACGGAGGCCACGTGACCTAAACCTCAGCATTGACGTAGAAGATACCTCATAGTCTTCATCGTCCTCATAGATATCTGAACACGTCCAACAAACAACATGCACGATGAGTACTTCACGTACTCAGCAAGCCACCTGGCGGCAGATGGTCCTATCGTACTACATGCAAGGCTCCAAAGGAAGGCTTTATGGTTTATTTACGTAAAGCAATCTCTTAATTGAATTACTTATAATAGATTCGAAGGCAGCATTTTGATGTAAATCAGTTTTAATATCAGTGGTGTTTTCAACAGGTGTGGTCCACGACCAACACACTCGAGTAAGGACTCTCGCCTTAGCTCGACCATAGGATTCATCAGCAAAGGGGTAGAGGGAAATAGCAAGGGGGAGAGGGACAGGTCCTTTTCATCAAGAATGAGTCATGTGCTATCCATAACCGTGGACACGGCTAATCGATTAGTTTTAACTCTGCAGAGTGTGTACACTTTACCCACATGACACAATCTCGTCTTGTTGCCACTGGCTGTCGCCAGCATAGTACACACCCATCGGTGTATCGGCAGAGAGATTGTGACGAGGTCTTTTAGCTAGACCCCCTCTGATGTGACATGCCCACCGGGTCTGGCTCGGAGTTGAGAGTACGTCCTCACCCTCCGATCCCCCCATCTGTGCCGAGGGTGCTCGTAGCTACGTCCACCCCTTCTGCGGTACGGCAACATCGACACCAAAGGCTGACTAACCTACTTGACCAAGCCAGTGCCCATATAGCATGTGGTTGTACTGTTGACACAATTCTCCAATTACATGACTTCGGCCTTATGCGGTACAGACGACAAATGGTTCCTTTAAACCGGCCTTCTGCAGGTAGGCAACCATATGCTCCTTCAAAACTGATTCAGCTGCCACCTGCACCATATTAGACGGTAAGTTTCACCCAGAGTAGAATAGGAAGAACAGAGAGAGAGGGAAACATCGGGCATCCGGCCCTAGCTCAGCGAGCTCAACAGGTTCCAACAAGGATCATCGATCCGAAATTCATTCATCCGTAGAAGCAATTCAAAAAAAAACCTAAGGATATATTTTAAGCATGGGTAAGCATTCTCTACTCTATTCAGAATAAAACCTACTAATCTACTCAGGGTATCAAGTAAACATGGCGACAAGCGGAAAGGTAAAGGTGTGTCAATCGACACGCTAGCTACTGGATTAAAACAGCATGCATGTTTTATAAACAATAAAATATAATGACTTTGAAAATATAGGATCAATATGATCAAGAAAAGGGGCATGCCTTCGTTGACGAGTTGGTCTTCTTCTGCAGGAATTTGACCTTACCCAACTTCGCTACTTCCTATTGGTCGCAACAGCAATAAAGTGCAAGGCAAATAAATATAAATCCAAATAAAATATCAAATGAAAATACCAGAAGAATAGGGCTAGTAGGGTTGGATAGGTGTCAAAGGATAAAGGTGAAGGGATAGGATTGTCGAAAGACAACTAGGAAGGTGTGAGATTATATATCTCAACCAGATAGAGTACATGTACTCGAAAGATGGTCTTCCGGATCAGATCATTTTGGAAAAAGGATAGATTTACGGAGGATAGGATTTGCATGTCAAATGACTCAAGTTAATCCACATGCGAGATAGGGATAGATGTGTAACTGGGAACAGGATATGGTTGATGACAACAATAGCACAACCATATGATTAAACATGGAAACTCGACATACTAGTAAACCAAATATGACCCATCGTACTACTAAACAAGCAAGGTCCTGACATGCTAGTCGGCAAGAAATGATAACAGACGATATGACAATCTATATGGACTATCATGCAGTACATAATTAGACAACATGCAACAAATTAGATAGACGGCATGAAATAGAGACTAGTCATGGTGTAGCATAAGATAACATATGATCATGCAGTTATAATCTAATAACAATCATTGATAATGCAAACGGTGATTAAACTATATGGCCAAATAACAACTAGCATCGATATGACATGCACCAAACATACATGCAATCTATGACATAACATTAACTCTACTAATGCTATTGTGTGTATACAATGTAGCAATCAACCTACACATACTACACATAATAATAACAATATTTTAGTAAGAATGATTATTAGCAACATATATGCATATATTATAATCGATACCTAAAGGTTAACCATGTATGTGTGAGTATACACCACCTTATGGAAGTGTAACATAAGATATCAAGCTATGCATACTAGTACACACATATTATACAATATGATTAAATAATAATAACTTAGTAAGGGATTATTATTTCAACATGTAGATTGTCAACAATATTAAGTCTAATTATATATATATATATCTCTATATGCAACTACATGATTATGCAACATAAAGTCATATTGAACATGTGCAACTTAATCGTGTTTAAACAAACAATTAAATTATACACATGAATAAAATAATATGTCAACCATTGCATGACGGATTATTATCTAAAACATGGATTAGCCTATGTATATATGCATAAATATATACACATAGCTGCATATGTAAACCACATGAAATGCATCGAACAAATATGAGACATGTGTGTGATCTTAACCATATTATACACAGAGGTTACCATTATGGCTAAATATTTTGTAATACCATTAGTTAAAACAGGAAGCATCTATATATAATAACTTTATATTTTGCATAACACCATGTCATACTTCCATTTAAATCTACACGTATATATCTTATCATATTATCTACACATGGTGACATGAGAATCATAACATATTTATTAAACAATCATCATCACGTGTGATTAAAGACATTAACATGCTAGTAAGCAACCTTATGCCATATACAATAATCTATTACTATCTATTATATTTGAGTAGGTGGTGATGGTCACATTATACAAAGATCAACTACCATATGATATGTCGTATTAATATTCACTTAGTAAGATTATGCTTCTACTGTTATAGGTTATATGCAATATTAGGTTCGGTTATATATTGTATAACACAATATATGTGAACATACATAAGATCATGCAATATGAATCTTATTAAATATGAACAAATTTATCCACAATATAAACAAGATTGAACTAACATGTTGAACTACCTCATGCCTACTAACTATTAAAACCGAATTATATTCTATATGCGTATGTTATATTCAACTATACAAACATGCAACATGTAGCTATATGGATGAATAAACCTAGTATTGAACTAAACATGATTGATCACATGATGAATTCTAAGCATGAACATTACATAAATAGAAGCAATGACTATATAAGAACTAAGCATATAAATATATGAAACTATAGTCTAACATAACATTCAATTTAATTTGGTGATTAAGCAATAATGAAGAACATTATAGATGAACATAGGGTGATGCGAGTGATTTCAAACAAGGATTAATGGTGTAAAATAATGTCATGATGCACCACAAGATGATAGGAGATTAACTATATGGGTGGGGGCGACGTTCGCAACACGAAACGGTTGGAACTGGACATAGATCGGTTTTGGACAGACCGGAGGATTTTGGACGCTGCACGATGCTCGCTCAACGAAATTGTAATCCGCCAATTGGGTTAGAAACTAGACACACAGAGATATAGTCTTACCAAAGGTTTTTGGAGAATTCTTACTGAGTCAACGGGAAAAGATCAGACAAGTTAGATATTCTGCAGATTGAATCTGGACATCCGCGGACAGCACATCGGAGACGGATCAATTCCTACCAAACGGCTACATGGATCAAGGAGAAAATTTACAGAGGTGCTCATAGATACCTAAGGCACAACTTCACCAAAGGGATTCTTCAAAGACTCACCGGATCAATGGGGAAAGAGGTGATAATGCCGCTGTACCGTTCGTGTAGTCAAATCTACACACGACCAACAGCACGAAGAAACTTGATTTCCCAGAGATTGGATCATTGGATTGTCTTTAAATTTTGTGGAGATGATCTTGACAATATTATCCAGGATCCCACCAAATGGATCTTTAAAAGGAGGTCCGAGCTAATGAGGGCGTCATTCTAATCTAGATGCACACGCAGAAAATCTGGGTGCAAACAGCACGTTAGTATTTGGAGATTTCTCGATGATTACACCGTTGGATCTTCACCAAATTTTTTAGAGAGGTAGAGGGAAAGGTTAAGAACAATCGCACTGAAGGGATTTACCAAAAGATGTTCGAGGCGATGGGAATTTGTAAAACACTGAGGCGATATGTGCTGTTTAGAAACTGCACGGAGGCAAAGAGGGGGGTGGCAGCTGTTTGGGGGGTTTGGGGGCTAGCGTTTCGTGGTAAAAGAGTGTGGAGGAGTGGGGAAAAGGTGGGAGGGGTGTGAGGTATTTATAGGAAGGTTAGGGGAAAGAGATTTAGGTCACACCCTATTAGAAAAGAGGTGGCGACGCATGCTGCGCTACGTGGCACTCGCCGGGGTGGCTGCTCAAGGGAGGAATGAGACGGCGGGATGCCGGTTGGGGATGAGCTGGGTTGGTGGCCATAAAGGAAAGGAGGAAAGAAAAGGAGAAAACCAAAATAAAAACAAAGAACAGTAGAGCGAGATTGAATATCAAACGAACTCCGAAAATTCTGAGAAAAACTCTTGAGACATATTCCAAGTTTGAAAACAACTCAAACTCAAGTTGCATTAACTCAAATTAACTCTGGTCCAATTTGTGAAATTCCAATTAGCTTTAATTAATTAGAGAATAAATAATGAAATTTTCTGTCTCTGATTTTTAAATAAAAGATTTTGAAAAGCTCTGAAAATCAGGATGTTACAACACCTAGATTAATGCGGAAACATTATTATCAGTGATGGGTGAGGCCATCGGTGTCAATGCGAAGACCCGCGCCTGCTCGATGCAGGCGTGATGACGCCGTGAGGAAGAGCGGTCAGGACGTAGGCGTAGTCGTCGCAGTAGCGGGTAGCAGCGTCCCTCCGGGCGCCACCTGCACTGGCCAAGCATGGTGGCCGTCGTCGAAGTCGGCGTTGGCCTTCCTGCCGCTTTAGCGCCTCCCCCAGATCGGTTTGGGTCTTAAGAATGTCAGGAATGAGCTAAATCTCATGAGAATCAATCACCGTTAGGGTTCTGGCATTTGTCCCTCTTTTCTTATATGCGCTGCACGACAGGGGACCGAAAACCATTAGTTGGTTTTGGTGCCCCCGATCAAGGAGTTCTGTTAGGGCAAGCCCACTGGAACTTGCCCCTTTTCCTCTCGGTCAATTAGAGCCGAGATTAATTCCAACAATCCCTCCAGAAAACTCTTCCTTGATATGAACAAAATCCTTCCTTACTGGAGTTCATCCATGTCTACTTCACCAAGGCTCATCGAATCGGAGCACCTCTCCTCGTTGGATTTGACCACATCAACTCCGCAAGCAAGCACAGTGGAGCTTCACCATCCTCGCCTTCTGTGCTTGCGCTGCACAATGCACCACTGTGCTGGCTACACGGCGGCCATGGCACAGGAGCTCGCCGGTGGAGCCATGCAAAGTAGTGTGCTTCTGCACCCACAACTTGTAGGTGCCAAGAAGATGAGAGAGAAAGATAGAGCTCACTTATGGGGAGGTGGAGCTCAAGAGGAAAATGATAAGAAACAAGGGGACACAGGCGGCATCGCATCACGTCTAGATATTTCTAGCAGGCTCCCATGATACCATCCTAGTCGTTGGATGGTGAGGCGGTTGGACGCGTGTCCGAGAAAAATGAGTGTACAGACATCTAACGTAAAACTTTTCCCTTCTTTATGGGATCTAAAAGCACCATGGTGCATTACAATGAGCCATGTGAAAGGACCTCAGATGTCAACTAGAGGGGGGTGAATAGGAGGCTAACAAAAATTACTTCTTTTAACTAGATTGTTTAGATTAAGCCTTGTACAGAAGCAAGGATTCTTTCACCATGTTCCATCAGTGTCCACCTTGCCATGATCTATTCAATACCTTCTTTTCCATCTCTTGCTCAAAATTATCACCATTGACCATGCAACCATGTTGTTCACATCTACCACGCTGATTTCTTCCTATGCTCAACATCGTCTTCACCATGCCCGGGCGTACAACACCAACATGTTGATCTCGCTAGCTCAACTTCATCGATATTAATTCGTTGTTAGACATTCGATTTTGAGAGTAGGAGGAGGAAGTGGTGACTCGTTGAGTTTGTCAAGGATGACTCATCACCATTGCTTTAAGTATGTCAATCTTCAGCCTGCAGGACATGAACTTTTGAGAGACTGAGGGTGATCATACGCCATGGCCATGTGAGACTTCCTTGTGGACAATTAGATTATGTATGTAATATGCTGTATGTCTAGGCATTTACAATATCTGAACAAAACTTGAATCTAAGCTATTATAACTCGATCTTACTAAATCAGCGAATGCATGTTTTTCTTTTTTGCTCTGGTTAACATGGAAATTTCTGGGGAGTCCATACTTAGTATAGTAATAGATAGATAAATAGATAGATTAGCATTAATCCTAAATTACCAAAAATATTGCTTGTCTTCTATTACTTTGTTTATTTCAGCATCGAAGATCAAACTATTGTGGCACCATTTCTGGTTTTCTCCTCGTGGATTCAACAACCTTGTCTCATTTCAAAGACTACACTACAATTGATCTTTTATGATTGCGGGAAAAATATGAGTCAACAACTTGCTTTGTAGAGGAGATCGGGTGGACCAAGGCGGCCAACCTGCATTAGCTAGCTTCAAAGAACCAAAGACAATGAGAGGAAAGGTGCAAGAGCACCGGCAAGCAAGGCCGGTGCTAGCATCACAGACCCCCACCGACACCCGCACAAGAGGAAAGACAAGACCTCCTAGATCTGGATCTTGGAAAATACTTTTATTTAGACTAACCTAAAAGGAGGAGAAGGGGATGTTGTTGGCAGCTAGGAGCAGACAGAACAGAGCCTCCTGTGACCATCGGCAGCAACTTGCCCACAAGCTCGAGTGACAATAGAGCGTCATAACGGCAAAACCCTCTAAAGGAACATCAACAAACGACAAAGTAGTACAATACATAAATAGGTGGAAGGCTAAAACCCCCTCCCTCACCTCAATGGTCGGTGAGGTTGCTAGATTTGGTAAGGAGAGGGGCCAGAGAGGGAGGTGAAAGGGGTGGAGAGAAAGCATTTGGACTTTCCTCCATCCACCAGAATACCACTCTGGTCTCTGAACATAAAATCTATTTATTTTGTAGTATATTTGTATAATTTTGGTAGTAGTGCAAATCATTAACTATCAAGGGGCAAAACTATGCTTATCTCCTCTTTACTCAAGCAAGATGTCTTCATTTTGGATCCTTCTTTACTTTGTTTTGACAAATTGGTTCTTGGAAGGGGCGGAATTGGGCTCCGGGCAACTTGGGCTATAGCCCGGGTCTTGGTCCAAGTAGTATACGTACCCCCGCACTAATATTTTCTCAAAAGTTTAGCCCCAACAGCCTAGGCCAGGCTTCTGAGCCAGACCAACCAGGGCTAAAACTAATAGCCAGCTAATCAATTCCCAAGCCTACTAATCACAAGTAGTACTGTCGGAGTATTATTCCGGCAATACTAATTATGGGGCGGCGTGAGCACAGCAAATCAGGATGGCTGCACACGGGAGACAAGATTTAGACAGGTTCAGGCCCTCTCGGAGAGGTAATACTCTACGTCCTGTGTTTAGTGGCTAGTATTGCTGTATCCCGAGTGCCGCAAGCCCTAGAGGATTGATCTCGAGGGGGCTTGAGCTGTGAAACAATGGAGATTAGATCGGATGATCTCTGGTAAGCTTGGATACCCATCGGAGGTTCCCTACCGGGCCTTATATAGCCGGCCGGGATAGGGTTACAGAGTCCGGATCGGGTTAACAGATATGTTTCCTATTCGGTTACAACTGATTCCGGGTAAGCCGGACAGGCATTAGTCCTTGTCTTGTACTCCACACTGGTGAGTCGCCCCCGTGTTGTAGTCGGACTCCGAGTAGTCGGCCCGGCCCATCCCGTGGCCGGAAGGCCGGATTCGTCCCCCTTAGTGATACCCGGGTGCCCTGCCACCGTCAGTAGCCCCCGAGTCCTTCACGATCTCACCGCTGCCTGACTTGTACTCTGGTTAGGTCTTCCGACTGGCTTCGGCTCGCTGGTGAGATTACGAAGGGCTGACTGGACTCCTGTGGAAAAGACAATTAAAGCCAAGTAACATTCACCCGTAAGGCAGGAATGTCAAAGGCGGGTGAGCTATTAACGGGTAATCTCTGGTGGCATCCGATCCATTCCTGGGGACAGGAACCGGCTGATAACCCAGCGTGGGGCATGCCATCAATCCCGACTGAATTCCCGAGTAGCACCCGGCCTTCCCGAGTGGGTTAAAGCCGGTTAGCGTCCCCTGAAGGAATGCCTCTGAAACTCCAAGTCCGAACCAGAGAAAACAGACGTGGCGCATAGGTTCCTGAGTTACGAAGTCTTACGCCGGGTCATTCCACTAAATCTGGGGATCCCAGATACCAGAGCTTCGAGGTTTAAACGCTCGATGAGTCTGGGTGAAGAATCCAGCGGCTCCGAGTTGCTCAGCATCCGACTTGTGGCCTTCGGGAGGCGCGCCATTACTGTCCCTCACTTGGGTGTACTCAGCCAACTGCGTTCCTCGCTAGAGGCCAGCCTCTGATACCCTCTGTGGCCAAAACGCCCAGCGCCGAGTCCTTCTCGGCAGCTAGCTAGCGACTCACGGAGAATACGCTTTGGCCACCATATAGCGGAGACGTATTCCGTCAGGTTGTAAAGCCCGGAAGGCTAACCGTCGGATCTCCTTCATTAAAAGCCGCACGAATCGCGGCGCCGTTAGGTCGTGGGCGCGGAATGAGCGCGCCGTGGCCCGCGAAACAAGCGGCGGAATCGGAAACGGCGCGGTCGTGGGC
Source organism: Stipa capillata (assembly GCA_019208055.1). Classification (NCBI taxonomy): domain Eukaryota; kingdom Viridiplantae; phylum Streptophyta; class Magnoliopsida; order Poales; family Poaceae; genus Stipa; species Stipa capillata. The sequence continues at coordinate 139,022 of JAGXJF010001303.1, forward strand.
GCGGTGGATCCAGTGAAGCGCGTCGTGGGAGGCGGCAGATCCGGACACGTGCGACGTGGGGAAGTCGAACCATCGGCCCGTCCCTTTATATGCCACGGAAACCCGCGGGCCCGGCCCACACTCCTTTCGTCTTCTTCGTCTCCTAGTGCTTAAAACTCTTCATCCTCTCAAATCCACCCGTGCACCCCGCTCCTTCCAAAACCCTAACTCCCTCCCCAACCCCCTCGAATGCAATCCCTGCCTTGGGAAGCTGATCTGACGGAAGCCGAGGAGGACGCCTTGGTCTAGAAGCTCTTGAGCGGAGAAGAAACGCCCGCCGAATCATCGCCGATGGGCCCGTGGGTGAAGTCGACTGCGACGGAGATCAGGCTGTCGCTCTACGTGCGACTCGGGGTGCCGCCGGCGAAGGAGTTGGTCGGGTGGCGCTCCGCTGAGGGGGAGACCCTTCCAACCCCGGACACCCGCGAGCTGGTGGTCCTCGGCTCTTTCTTCGAGCGAGGGTTCTCTGTGCCGGCGCACCCATTCCTGCGGGGATTGCTATACTACTACGGGTTGGAGCTCCACAACCTCAACCCGAACAGCATCCTCCACGTGTCTTGCTTCATCACGCTCTGCGAGTACTTTCTGGGGATCCAGCCGCACTTCGCCTTGTGGAAGCATTTCTTTATGGTGAAGCCCCAACCAAGCAGAGACCACCCGGCCGTGGTGGGCGCGCCGGGTTCCAACTGAGGTCGGGGACGGCGGCGAACTACCCGGCCCCGCCGATGCCGACGTCGAACAAGGGCTGGCACGCCTTCTGGTTCTACTGCACCAACCCGGAGCCACCACTACCGGCCTTCTCGGGGCAGCCGCCGGCGGTCAGGCCGAGCTGGACGGACCTGCCACTCGAGAGGGAGCAGGACAGCGTCGCCGTCCTAGTGTCGGCGCTCGAGGAGGCGATGAAGTCCGGAGTCACCAGGGCGGTCGTCGCTGCAACCTTTGTTCGGTGGCGGGTGCAGCCTGCCAAGCTGCGGGCGCACCCGATGACCGAGTACACCGGCCGGACGACCCGACCCGGGAGTCCACGGAGGAGCTCACAGACGGTGAGGTCCAGAGCTGGCTCGAGAAGATCCTGGCTCAAGGGACGAGCCTGGATTTCTCCGGGCGGCCGGCCCCTTTCTGCCGGGCGAGTCCCCGAGTGACGTAAGTGTCCGAGTCGCATCCTTTCGTTTTAACCCTTGACCGAGCCTTACTCGGGCATTGCCTTTGTTTCTTTGCAGGTACTGTTCGGCTTCAATTCCAGCCCTCCCCTCCTGGAGGATGAGATCTGGAACCAGCCGCGGTACGCCGACGTCCCGAAGGGCGGGCCACCGCCGCCAGGGGCGGCAGGGGCGTCTTCTTCCGGGGCCGGCCCCTCGAAAGGCGCCGGGTCTTCTAAAGGGGCTGGACTCTCCAAAGGAAAGGGCCCGGCAATCATCACACCTCGCCCCCCCTCCAGCGAGCACGCCCACTCAGGAGGAGGATGAGGAGGAGTCGGATGACGCCAGCGGCTTCCGGGTGAAAAGACGGAGGAAGCCGGCGGGCACTGCCTAGAAAGGACAGGGCGGTTCTGTCGCCGCCAGGGGCGCTGCCACGGCCCGGTGGGGCGCCTCTGGTCCACATGTCAGCACGGCGGCTGCGCCTGACGCGGGAGCTGCGCCGGCCAGGCAGGACGA
>JAGXJF010001304.1:0-80686 GCA_019208055.1 Stipa capillata
TAATCACTAGTGCAGGAACCCTTATAGGAGAAGCTTACTAGTGGCGTCCCCCAAAAACACCACGTCACTGCTATCTCCACAAAATACCAGTGGCGTGCCACTATTTCCACACGCCACTAATAACAGAATACTAGTGGCGTGCACGCTTGAAAGCACGCCACTAGTAGCCGGGACCCAGCAGTCAAACAGGCATACGTTACTAGTGGCGTGCGGCTTCCACACCACGCCACTAGTAACAGAATACTAGTGGCGTGTCCCTACGAGCCACACGCCACTAGTATCTGATACCCGGCACCGCATACTAGTAAATGTGCTATTAGTGGCGTGCCTTTAGCGCTACACGCCACTAATAGTTGATGCATATGGTGTATTTTTTTGAATCGGGCCTGGAAAATTACTAGTGGCGTGGGTGTTAGAGGGCACGCCACTAGTAATACAGTTACTAGTGGCGTGCATGTATATGCACTCGCCACTAGTAATCTCTGTATTATTTCAATATCGATAACTTTTGATTTATAAGTCCAAATTAAGTGATTCTTTTTTCTAAATTTGTAAAATAAATAGATGTATCTTCCCACCCTCACATTCTTCATTAATATCTTTTTTAAAATTCAAATACCTAGAAATACATTTACCAGTGGCATGCGCCTACCTACCAGAAAAATACATTTAATTCCCTAAAAATAGCAAACTAGCCCTAAAAAATCTCAAAATTTGACATGGAACTTTAAATGGTGTATATTCAATGTATAAAAAATTTCAAAGTCAAATGAGGAACAAAACTATCAGCTCTCTCTCAAACCTCACACGTTCCCTTCGAAACTATGATTCTTCCCCGGATATCCTTCGGTTTCTAAGCAATTTATATCAAAAAATTTTTGTAACTCTCTCAAAATTTAACCACAGCCTCTATAGGTCATATAATGACACCATACCAAGTTTCATATTTTTCAGACTAAATTTACATTTTTTTAAATTCAAAAACCATTTACTACAAGTTAGTGTTTGAATTTTCCCATACAGATGTTTGAATTTTCTAAAATTTTATTCCATAACACCTAAATATATACTCAAAAACTTAAATATGATTTTTGTACCAACTTGTTGGCATTTTTTAATGTACTTGTAGTTCAAATTTAAATTATATCCTTTAAATACCTAGAAATACATTTAATGCCCTAAAAATAGAAAACTAACCCTAAAAAATGCCAACTTTTTACATAAAATATTATGATCTATATTAAATATATATAAATATTAGAACATAATACTAAAACAAAAACCCTAAAAATAGAATAAAATCCTAAAACCAGAAATGTACTAGTGGCGTGCGCCGCTACACGGACGTTACTAGTAACTTGTTATTAGTGGCGTGTGTGAGCACCCGCATGCCACTAATAACATGTTACTAGTGGCGTGTGTGAGCACCCGCACGCCACTAGTAACATGTTACTAGTGGCGTGTGCCAGGACCCGCACGGCACTAGTAACATTTCTGGTTTTAACACCTTTGCGGGCGTCCTCCCAAACCATCTTCTCTATTCCCCATTTTCTCTCTTGCCGAGCTCTCCAAGAAAATGCCGCCGGCCTCCTTTTCGTTCTCCCCAAACCGAGCCACCACCGGATTCCCAGTGCTCCTCCTCTTCTCCCCAAGCTCAGCGCCGTCCTCTCCCAACCGAGCACGGCCTACTCGCTCCCCCTTGGTTGTCCCGCCGTGTCGCCCGAGGTGGCTCGGGCCCGGCGTCGTAGCTCACCGTCGCCGGCTCTCCGCTGGGTCCGCCCATTTCCTTCTCCAACCTTCCTTCCATCCGATCGCCGAGGCGAGGCTCTCAGTGAATCCGCGCCTGCGGCGATGGCGATGGCGTCGGCGAGGCTAACGCCAGACGGCGTGGGGGCGGCGCTGGCGGGGGACACCAACCTCAAGCCGGTCGTGCAGATCGTCGACCTGCGCGGCGTCAAAGTCAACGGCGCCGGCGCGGCCCGGAGCGAGAGGTACGCATGCGCACACGTGACCCTCCCAATCCCTCGCCCGCTCCACCCCTGTTCCGTTCAGGGGTCCGAATCTGATGAGCTCCGGTTCGAATTCGCTCGTGGCGCTTGCAGATGCCGAAGGATCCGGCGGGCACAGGGCACCGTCCCCCAGGACCTCGGTGGATCGGCAGGCCGACGCCGGCGCCTCCGCCACGGGGCAGGCACCGGACGTGAAGCCGCCGCGCGATGAGGTACGTGTTCTTGTCATTGCAGTCGAATAGGCTGCCGTTTCATGTGTGAAATTCTTCCGTCCGATGCTTGTGCAGCCATGCTGAGGTGAGGCTGTGAGAGGCGCGTGGCGTAGTGCTGAATTGGTGACCATGTTGGGGTGGTGAATAGGTTAACTATGCGTTGGAAGTATTGTACTCTGAGGCTGTGAACTTGTTTTAGTTGTGCGTGACTCTGTTCAGGTTGCGCGTAGTATAGTGGTGAGGTTTTGAGTTGGATAGCTATGGGGGATAGAGAAGATCAGACCTTTCGGTTAGTACCAGGGACCTGGTTACTTGATTCGTAGGGTGTGGGGAATTAATGATGCTTATATTGAGGTTTTTCATGATCCCTTTTCTTTGAGATGCTGGAATTAAGCTAAGGAGTCGCTGGATTCCTTGCTAAAACAGGCAAGTATTGATAACTCAAATCCTAGGCAATCAGGAAGGCCCCATTATGACAGCAGAGCTTATAAAAGAAACAGAGGAACTTGTCTTACGGACAGGAAGGTACATCAACCTTTCATATGTGCTACCATACTGCTAGCATGTCACTAGTTAAATCTAAGGCACTAATTCAATACTGATCTAAGTACTTCATAACAGTCTTAATTGAGTATCAATAATTGTGTCCTACCAATACCAATACGTTCCTTGCTAAAAAGCGCAATATCGTTCTGTATCACCATTTGTGTTGCTAAGGTTTTTGTTAACTTTTAACAAAAGGTAACAATTCTCTCCTTCCATCCCCCATACATGCTCACTTAGTTGCCATCGTGTAACCTAAATATCTTTTACATTGGTGTATTGTGGTAAACTAGAAGGAAATTTGTGGAAGAAACTGTGGGAGGCAGCAAAACCTATACCTGCTGTTGAACAGACTCCTATATATGATGAAGATTTAGCTGTGTAAGTATAAAATATGGTGATGGTTTTCGTGCTGGATCTTAAATCACCTGTAAGTTATTATGGAGCAATCTAATCTTGCAGGGAGAGCATATTTGCTGCCTTGGAAGTTATTGAACCAACAAAACTATTTCAGCAGCTACACTCTGTCATTGTAAGTTGAATGGCTTTTTTCTCTTGAGTGATTTTTTTGTTGGCTTGTAATTCCATCTTATTATCTCAAGGCAAATGTCAATGCCTTATTATCTCAAGGCAAATGGCTTCTTTTTTTCAATGAACTGGGGTGGGGGGGAGGCCCCTACCTTGATTTTGTAAAACATGCAAAATAAGAGTCGAGTAGTTACAGACTGGGAACAAACAAAGAAACAGAACTGGTACTATGGTCATTTTGATGATTACATAAAGTCTGTCATCTGGTTTGGTTCCTTTATTTGCTTATGCAGCAAATTGCTGCTGTATAGTCGACAAGAAATCATGTCTTTTTTTAACAGATTTTGAATTGATAAGAACAGATTCTACCTCTGAACTTGGCTTATTTATCTCCTTAAGCTGATAAGAACAGATCCTATACCCTTTTTTCCTTCTTCTACTTTGGAAATGCAACATTTTAATTCTTAACCCACCCTCTCTTTTGTAGTATTTTGCTTTTGTTTATGTGCAGGTTAAAGAACAGAATTAGAGAAGAGTTGAAGATCAAAGATTGAGGAACAGAGGAAAGGTTGAAGAGAAAATGAAGCCAATAAATTTTAAATTCTCTCAAACTTTTGATATGTATGAATGCAATGATTGAATTCAACTCCTAATTCTACTGTTTAGGGTTTTTAGAAAATACGGGTTCTCATACTAGGCATGTATTTGGACAAATGGATGATCTGTATAAATTAAATATGGTGTATTTTTTAAATCCACAATTTTTTTAGCCTAGAAAATATACTAGTGGCGTGCCCTCAAGCCCGCATGCCACTAGTAATAACATATAATTTTTTTATTTTTTTAAAAAATTAAAAAAAAATTAAAACTTTTTTAAAAAAATTTGGCCTAGAAAATATATTAGTGGCGTGCTCCCAAGCCCGCACGCCACTAGTAATAACATATAATTTTTTAAAAATTATTTTCAACTACTAGTGGCGTGGAGGAAAGAGCACGCCACTAGTATACTAATTACTAGTGGCGTGTGGGCCAAAGAACACGCCACTAGTAACAATTTTTTTAAACTAGAAAAATCTATATTGGTAGCGTGTGTGAAAAAAGGGACGCCACTACTGAGTGTATTACTAATGGCGTGTTCTACGTACGGCACACCACTAGTATATTTGTTACTAGTGGCGTGGCGGAAGGGAGCACGCCACTAGTCCATAGGAATCACCCGTACTATCAAGAGGGATGAAACAGTAGCAGTTGTCTAAGGGAACTTTGCTCATTGCTCAGAGTGTTGGTCAGGGGCATTGATGCTTTAAGGTCAATTGCCCTGTGTCAATAGTTTTGCACAAAGTATGAATCTGTTTTGTGTTAGTGCTCTGTAGTGCTAACAGTGAAAACCCTAGAGTTTTAGACACCTATGTGACACAGCTGTGTCATAGGTGGTCTTCCGCTCTATGACTCAGGTACATCTCTGTACCAGGGAGAGCTTGAAAATGCTAAGATACCTGCACTGCGATAGGTGGTCTGATGTGTCAGAAGTCTGTCGGAGGTTCTCTCCTTATAGGTATTAGAGTTTGACGTATGCTGAGGGCATGTCATGTGCCAGGACCGGGCTGAGTAGTGCGGCTATCAGCTAAGGGTTCACCTGTGTGTGCCGTCGGTGACACGGGTGTCGGTCTGCCTGAGCCGGGTATAGTTGGGCGTAGTGTGTAGCTGTGTCACCGGTGGCTGACACCGGTGGTTCACTTAATCCTATGTGGCAACAGGGTAACGGTCAGGTGCCTGAGGACCCTATATATAGGGGACCAAGAGAGGACTTTGTCCTCAACCTTGCTCAAACCAGTGAATCACATTCGACCGTTGCAAAGCCTCCAACCACTCAACAAGAGCCAAAACTCTAAGGGTTAGTCCGAGTGAGTTTGTGAGCTTTGAGCACGAGCAAAGGTTCCTCCAAGAGATTGCTCCTGCATCATCTGTTACTCTTGGAGTGTCTACTCCTAGACGGGTTGTAGGAGTTGCTGATATCACCCAAACTTGTGTGGGCTGAATCAGTAAGTTTGTGAAGGAGCATCGAGATCATCCTGCTACAAGGCAAAAGGACCTCCACAAGCAAAGAAGAGGCCTAAACGTAAGGTACTCGGAGGATAAGCACGATTCAATGCTGACTATCTCTTCGGAGTAGTCTCTCCAACGGAGACGTACCTCTCTGAAAAGAGTAGGGAACTTCGGGATAATCTACTTGTCTCTCTCTGAGTGCTTAGCATATTTCCTCTAGAAGTTATATTCATTGCATGCTTATATGATCTGAGATACTCTTGTTCATCTGATTCAGATCTACTTTATACCTGCTTAATCTGCTTTGTGCCTGCTTATACTAGCTGTGTCTCAGGTGTTATATATCATGTTTTCTACCTGTCTTAGTCACCTGTGTCACAGTCACATTACTTGCTTACCTGTGCTAGGTTATTAGATCACCTGTGTGACTCACCTGTGTGACAGCCACGTGCTATTTTACTTGTCATATTTCACCTGTGCTAGGAACTGTCACACAGCCAATTAAATCTGATAATATGTTAAGTCAATATCCAGTTAACAAGATTAAAAATAAAGTGATTTTAATTAGCCTCCTATTTACCCCCCTCTAGTCGACACCCTTGGTCCTTTCAACGTCGCGGTTTGGTCCGAGTCGGCTATGTACCGACCCGGCAGGGCAATCATCTTTCCTTGTATCATGACGGGCACGTTGTCTTGCTTCGAGAGTATCCCGCACATCGCGGTCCGCTCCGAGTCAGCTATGGACCGACCTAGCGGGGCAATGAATTTCTTGGCTGGTACGGCGACCTTCCACGGTGCGTGGACTCTCTAGCGGGGAAGAGCGTCTGCTCTTAATGCTCACGGGAGAAGCTACGCGGACCTCGGAGATCGCGGCCTGCTGGAGAGCTGCCTCTTCCATCAAGATCTGGAGCCGTCGAAGCTCGTCGTAACCCGAAGTGCCCTCGGGGATGTTGACGGCGCGTGCTGCCATCGTAACGGCGACGAGGTTGTGACTGGGAAGCGGAAATATCTGGACACCGTCTCTCTCATGTATGCGGAGTGCGTTGTTGACATGCAGTCCTCGATCCCACATGTCCTCGTTACGCTGTCTTTCCTCGTGCTGGCGAGCGAACACAGTCTACTGCTCGACTAGTAGCTCTTCCTTGGCAATATGATGGAGCCGGGTGGTTGCTAGCTGCTCGGGGGTCTGATCCGTGATGGGGATCAACTGGTCACTGTTGTTCTCCAGCACATCTGGGGTCAGTCATGAAGACTTCCTGAGAAGGACGATGGCTTCCTGAACTCTCGAAGCCGTCCGAGTCGTAGTCAAGGATGGGTAAGAGGGACTCGATCATGCCGACCAGTTGGGATCTCTGCTTGATGAGTGAAAACCCATGTTCAAGCAGTAGATCCAACTCTCGCGTGACTCTGTCCTTGGAGTTGGCCGCCGAAGTCATCGACTCGGACGAGAGTCTGAGTGGCGAAGGCGATGAAGCCTCCGCCGACCGGCTGGAAGCCAAGTTGCAGAGATGAAGTTCACCGAGCTTGTCGGCGACGAAGTCCAGGCTTCCGAATCAGAAGATCTGTCCTGGTTCAGCGACGGAATCTTGAGGGCCAAAGCTCATGATTAGGCCCGGAGTGAAATCACCGCTGTCGTTGAAGAAACCCATCTGGATCTGTTCAGATGGATCTATGCGTACCTCCCCTACCTGCCGCATTAAATGTCGGTGTTTTGATCCGGCAATAATGAATATGGGGTAGCGTACGCATAGCAAATCTAGATGGGTGCACATGGGACAAGGAGTTTAGGCAGGTTCGGGCCCTCGGGAAGAGGTAATATAATACGTTCTGTGTTTGGTGGATTGTATTGCTTGTACCCCGTATGCGTATTGAGTCTAATGTGTTAGCTTACCGATCAGAGGATCCCTGCCCTGCCTTATATAGGCGGCGAGGGCAGGGTTACAAGAGTCCGGATCGGTTTACAAGTAAATCTACTAGTCGGTTACAACTAGATCCCGAGATATCGGGTAGGTACATGTTTATGTCTTGTACTCTAAGTTAATGAAGTGCCCCCCGTGTAGAAGTCGGACTCCGAGTAGTCTGTCCGGCCTACCCTATGTCTAGAGGGCCGGCTTTGTCTTCCTTGACGATACTCGGGTGCTATGTCATCGTCAGAAGAAGAAAAAGATGAAGAAGAATGAGGGAGAAAAAAGAAGGGGAATTTTAGGATTTTGGTCCAATTTGATGAATTCCTGTCAAATTCAAGGTTCATGCTGCAAAGATGATCTCTAATTAGTCAATGTACGAGAATTGTTGGACGGAATTGGAAGAAATCGTTCCCGGTATTTGATCTAGGGTTTTGAAATCCAGAACAATGAGCTTAATTCAAAAATTACGACCAAACTATGCCAAAATTTGAATTGATACAATTGAGGAAGTTGTAGGCTTTGTCATAAGTTTTCCAGTGGTACTAAGTTTGCTCAAATCGGAGTTGTATTTTAAAAGTTACAACCAAAATTATGATACTATTATGATGTTTTTTCTATTGCTGAAATTTTTCGAGCTTGATTAAATGGTCTTAATGGTACAATTAAAATCTAGGATCAAGAGCAAAGTTATTGTAAACCCCCTGCTGCCAACCCTTTTTGTGCATCCACCACCGTGCGCTGCCACCGATCGCCATTGCCCCGACCGAGCCGCCTCCCCTCTTAGCCAGGCTGCCCTAACCGTCGGCCAAGGGGAGGAAGAGGAGCTCGGTTGGGGGAATGAGAAGAGAATAGAAGGGAAAGAGGGGAATAAGGAGGAGGAGAAGAGGAAGAAGGAAGAAGAACAAGAAGAAGAATAAGAACAAGAAGAAGAAGAAGGGAAATGTCGGGATTTTGGTCAACTTCGATGAAGTCGTGTCAAATTTGAGGTTCATACTACAAAGATAGTCTCTAATTGATCCCCATATGAGAATTGATGGACGATTTTGGAAGAAAGCGTTCCCGATATTTGGTGTAGGGTTTTGAAATTCAGAACAGTGAGCTTAATTCAAAAATTGCGACCAAACTGTGCCAAATTTTGAATTTACACGATTGAGGAAGTTATAGGCTTCGTGATATGCTTTCCAAAGGCATCGAGTTTGCCCAAATCGGAGTTGTATTTCAAAAGTTACAACCAAAATTATGTTACTGTTATGTTGTTTTTTCTAGGACTGAGATTTCTCAAACTTGGTTAAGTGGTCTCAATGGTACAATTGAAATCTTGGATCAACAACAAAGTTATTAGTGCCATTGCCCCTTTCTGCGCCTCCACCATCATGCGCTGCTGCTGATCACTGTCGCCCCGACCAAGCCACCTCCCCTTCTAGCTGCCGGCCAAGGGAAGGAAGAGGAGCTTTGTTGGGGGAATGAGAAGAGAACGAAAGGGAATGAGGTAGAGGAGGAGGAGTAGAAGAGGAAGGAGAAGGAAGAAAAAGGAAGAAGAAGAACAAGAAGAAGAAGATGATAAAAAAGATGAAAGAGGGGTAGAAGAAGGGAAATTTTGGGATTTTAGTCAAATTCGAGGTTCATGCTGCAAAGGTAGTCCTAGTTAGTCTATATATGAGAACTGATTGACAGAATTGGAAGAAGTCGTTCCCGGTGTTTGATATAGGTTTTGAAATTCACAATGACGGGGGGAACCCATCCGAATAGGCCCAGCACTGCGAGTCGGCCCAACAGGCTCGGGGAGTTCCACGGAGTCCCACTCGGATGAAGGCCCAAGTAAGGCCCACACAGAAGCAACGTCCGGGTGCCATCAAAGAAGGCGTTACAACCTCATCAAGGCAGGCGTTACGCTAGAATGAAGACTGGCGTTACTCGGACGGTTACACAGAATAAATGTATCGGTTAAACTAAGCAATTACTGTAGTTCAGCCGACTGGCTGAGTCGGCTGACGTGTAGCCTATAAAAGGCAAGGCCAGGGCCCCGTACAGGGGCTAGATTCTCTAGACTCTGGAACATTTTCTTCTACCTCATCATCCTTGTAATTCTTCTCGCACAAGGCTTGCAATACAATCAGCAGGAGTAGGATATTATCTCCACCATTGGAGGGCCTGAACCTGGGTAAAAACTTCTTGTGTGAACCCGCTTTGATCTTCCTCTTGCGCAACCCCAAAATCCTACTAGAAATGTATATTGCCGCGAAATCCCCGCGACACACAACAACGAGCTTAATTCAAAAATTGCGACCAAACTGTGCCAAATTTTGAATTGACAAACTAAGGAAGTTGTGTGCTTCGTCATAAGCTTTCCAACGGCACTGAGTTTTCCCAAATTGGAGTCGAATTTCAAAAGTTATGATCAAAACTCTGTTACTATTATGTTGTTTTTTCTAGAGCTGAAATTTGTCGAGCTTGATTAAGTGGTCTTAATTTTACAATTGAAATCTGGGATCAACAATAAAGTTATTTGAAATTTTCTATAGATATCAGTAGAGTATTCATTTACTTGATTTGGATATACATAATAAAATATAAAAAAATAGTAGTGAGAGATCAAAAAAGGTAGGTGACCCAAATTTTGTCGAGAAGCTCGATTTAGGGTTTTGTTGAGAGGACTAGGTATAGCTATAGCTCTATTAGCGGTGGCGCACGACGGTGGTGGTGCTGAAAGGGGCGGTGGCAGCTTGGAGGGAGGGTGAGACAAGAGGAGAGAAAGTACGAGTTGGAGGTGGTTTTTATTGTTTACTTTTTCGAAAATTGAGTTGGATTAGGAGATAAGTGAAATCCGACAGCCTATATTATCGGACTCTCCAAAATTCATTTGAACTCCGATTTAAACAAAGTTGTAGTCTATCTTGATCGATTCGATGAGATAAACACAACCACGGTTCCAAATGTTCCATTCAATGCATGGTTTAAAAGTCAAATTGATCCCTTTGTCCCAGGTTTTCGGTCAACCTCATTTTTAATAACTCTGACATTTCTTTAATTAATTCTGGAGTGTTACAACTAGATGCGATGGGAAACGTGGCAGAGATCCATCGAAATTGGAGAAGGCATTCACATAACAGTAGAGCAACGGTGATTGGATCAAGATGATGGTAGAACGAAGAAACGGCAAAGTCAGGGGCAAAGCTAAGGGGATGATGAAGAGAGAGGAAGGAAAAAACATAGGTGATCACCAGAGAGGGAAGGAAGTTAGAGAAAGATGCTAATGGTCGTTGCGAAAAAGCGCATGCACGTCACTTTTAATGCGCATGTTCACAAAATAGAGTGACCCTTTTATTAATGTTGTCGACGATAAACACCGGCGATCGGTGGTCCAGGAGGACCCCCTTTGGGATTCGGCTGGGGAGGTGAAGGGAACAGGAACTATGCTGGATCTTGAGTGGCAGGCGGTGAAGGAAAAGGGACGATGATTTACCCAGGTTCGGGCCACCTTCTAGGTGTAAAACCCTACGTCCTGCTTTGTGTGTTTTTGAGAATGTTCGGTGGGTTACAAAGGGCAAGAAGCACAGGCGCTCCTGCTCTTCTTCTTCTTCGTCTAGCTCTAGGGTTTCTAGGAAGCGGATGCAGGGATCTCTTCTTCATGGCCTCGGTTCCCCCTTATATACCGGGGTCACCACAATGGCCGAAGGGTAATCATTACAGATGCACTGTTGCTGACGCATACGGCATGGGCAACCCACGTCGGTTGTTGAGGGGTGCTGTAGCGAAACCGCCCCTGTCTTGTCTTCAGCTGGAATCTTGATCATCATGACGCGGTGGGACCCAGAAGCCGAAGACTTCCTGGGACTCGTTCTGACACAGGCGGTGCTCCAACTATCCCGGTCCCACAGGCCAGAGACCGGGTGCATGGATTGAGGTGCGCGGCGATGCGCCCCAAAGATAAAAAGGTGACGGTGACCAGGAGCGTGCGAAGCGGCGTGCCCTAATGGTCAATAAAGGTGTCAGACGGTCCCATCCCCCTGCCAGGTCCGATAGCTGGCGAAGCTTATCACCTAGGGGAACCGGAACCGGTCAGAACACTGTCATCTTGCCCGCATCGGGCTTGGAGTAGCACGTCTGTGCAGACAGGCATTAAATGCTCCTATCCGGGCCAGGTGTCCTTGGGAGGGCCCCATGAGGGATGCTCGGGTTCCAGCGCTCGGGGGTCCCTGAGTACACTCCTTAGGCCACTCCGCTGCCTGGGAGGCACTCACCGTACCGAGTGGGAGCCAAGTCGCCTTGGGTGCTCGGGGAGCATCCTTGAGGGACGACTCGGGGCTCTCACCTGACGGCCGCATGGTACAATGCTCGGGGGGCAGGCCCCGAACACTCCCTTGATCCCCGCGTCCTTGGCGACGCAGGACCCGGGGCTTCCTCTTGAATAACATGGAAACCGTGCTCGGGGTGAGCCCCCGAGCAAGCTCCCTTTGAGGCTTGGGTACAGTGCTCGGGATGAGCCCCCGAGCGCTTCCCCTTGATGGAGCCAAGCCACCCTGGGTGCTTGGGACGCACCCTTAAGGGATGACTCATGGCTCCCCTCGATGGATGAGGGAACAGTGCTCGGGGTGGGACCCCGAACAGCTCCCATTGACCGCCACGTCCTTGGTGACGTGGCAATGAGTTGGTCCTTTGCCAGCGGTTTAGGGGGCCCTGTTCCCCGCATCGTTGACAAATGTCTTTAGACATCTATCTTTTGTCCCATTGCAACGCATGGGTACCTTACTAGTTTTTTTTATCTATATAGTTGGTGGTGTTGGTGATGGTACATCGCTCTCCCATATGTCGTCCAATTGCTCGTCAATGATCTGGATCAAGGCGGTGGCATTTTTGTAATATGTGTGCAACTCCATAACAACCAGATCACGGAAGAAAACAAAAAGTCCAACAACCACACAATCTTATCTCTCAAATCCCTTTCTGTTCTCATTGTTCTGAACACAAAAAAAAAGCTATAACAATTCCTCCAACAACCATGCAATCTTATCTCTCAAATCTCTTGCTTTTCTCATTGTTCTCAACAAAAACACAACAACTATAACAATTCCCCATCTGAACTCACTTGCTCAAAAAACAAGACTAGGAGATGAACAACTTGTAGTACATGACGCCGGCCATGAGCCCACGCCGGAGGACCTTGCTATCAAGCATCGTCTTCAGCTTGCCAAATATGGTCTACTTGCCAATGGAACCCTCCAGGAGCATCTCATCTTCAATTGATTTATGCAAGGAATTTATCTCTTGTTCCACCTCATTGGCAAGGTAAATCTTTTGCAAGATGGCTGCAGTTTCTCTTTCCTGCCTTGTTTAATAAAAGAGCACACCTTTTAAGTAATTTTGAGCAACCATTTAGTAATTTTGAGCAAATTTATTTGTCAACTACATTTTAAGTTGACAATAACAATTTGCCAAAATATGTACTATGTACAGAGGCTAGCTCTATGTAGGCTATGGTGTTTTCTAGATATTTGAGAATTACGACAACAACTGAATGTTGAATTGTCTCCTGAAAGCTAAGAAACACTTGTCCACCAATGTTGGCATATTGCTTTTCTCGCAAGGATATATTATTAAATGGTTGTTGTGCTGATATTCGACCTCTGTAAATGTATCGTCTATCTGAAAACTCTACTTCTAGAGACATCCTATTTAATAGTTCGATCTTGCATATATTAGCAGATGCACAAAGAAAATTGGTCAGGAAAACCTATATGTTGAAGTCCATTGCTTTTTGTTGCTCTGCTGAGAGCTCCTCTGAAACTGCTAATGAGTAACAAGTGTTTTGAACTTACATTAGTTTGAATGTTTGAGTGGAAGAAGTGTGATATTTAGAGTGTTGTTTTTTATAGGCAAGCTCATTGCCTTGATGAGTCGTCATTACCTGACATACAAAAGCTCTTCATGTAACAAAACAGGTGCCTTACGGTACAAACGATATAGTTCAGTTCTTATTCCATCATAAGCTAGCGAATCAGCAGGAGCAAATTAATAGCCCCAATACAATGATGCAACGTCTCAAATTTAGAATAACATCATGATTGAAAGAGAAATGACTGTGGATATGGCCTGTATTACCTAAATTGAAACCACCGTTGAATGATTTGGGAAACGTACTTACAAAGTTGACAGGTTCTTGAAGAAAGCCAGCAAAACAAGTGAAGATATATATAAGCATGAATGCATTGGCTGATTAAAAAAGCGTGAAAGATTAAGCATACTCATACATGAAAGGAGGCAGCTTTAAAATCAACGTCATGCATGCACGTATCCATCGGGCCCTCTGATCAGCTGGTCTGTGTGCGTACGAAGGATCTGGATAAGTGCCGGTTTAGTAATTACTCTCTCTGATTCATAATATAAGTAGTTTTAGGATTCAAGAGATTTATCAAAATATAAGTAGTTTTAGGTCTCCAATGCACATTTATATACCCATCTTTAATTGTTATGGTTAATAACCTCTTTTCTCATATTTACATATCCTAGATTATTTATTACATGAGAGACAAGGATAATAGTGTCATTTTGTACATTAACTAACCCCTCCTTAATTCTTGTGTCCAAGTCTAAAACTAGTTGGAGTAATAATTAATTAGCATAACTATATACACATGTAACTTATCATTTTAAAACTCTGCAACCATTAACGTATGTTTCAATGAAAGTATTCACTACATAGAATTTGTTTGCAACTGAACTATTGAGCTCTTGTACATATCTAAATTTTCTTTTGCTACTGGGGGGATGAAAAGCGATAATATTTCAAGTTCTCGAACGGCTCAATCCAATATAGGTTACGACTAGAAGAATGAGATCACTTTCTCCATCAACTCCTGGTGTTACTACTAGAGCATGACATCTATTTCACTTGAAGGCATTAACATATGCTTATTACTATCTAAGAAATTATTAGCGGTTGTCTTATCCCCTAAACCATGGTAATTTATGGTGAACTATATTATTTGTGTCAAACTATGATATTTGTGGTGAACATTAATCTATTTTCTCAAAACTTATGGTGAACGATGTGCCAGATTTCTCGTTGAACAATATTTACGCCTAAACTAATAATAGATATGCAGTTTTGTTGTCGTCTGTTTACTGCAAAATGAGAGTTTACATGTTGCCAGATTTTGTGAGTTCATATTGCTATATTTTGTGATTTGAAAAGTTAATGCTACAAAATGGAAGTTCATATGATGTGGAAACATATTAAAATGTTTGCTTGAGTGTATCGGCTCAGCAGAAAAAGAAGAAAAATAAAGGAAGAGAAAATTGTTGCAAAATTAATGATCACCGGCCAAGATTTACTTTTGATGTTAAATTAAAAATATTGTACTAGGAGACATTATTATTATGGTTTAAAAAATGTATTTGTCTTGCTATATTATGTTCATCATGTGTTATTATTCTATAGTAATACACAGACACACCCTACTGGTAAAGAGTCAATATTCGTTCAATACAGTTTGTACTGTCTCCAGAAGGGAACTCAGTTTACGATCAGAAGCAAACGTAGCGACAGCTATGCTTTGTAAGTAGAATGGTCCAAATATTTAGAGCTTATTTAAGCACTACAATAGACATCAACCGAAGACGCAAGTTTGCCAAGAATAAATGACGGCACAAGGAGTAGTTACAAACTGAAGGTTGGGAACCGAGCCATTCGTCATTGGTATGCTCGGATGGATCTAGAGAGTAAGCAGGCTCACTCCGTCACTGGTCATACCTCCTGTGATGTATTTCACTAGAAGGGCAACGACGGTGATGAGCTCACAGCCGTTGCTGAGCTGCTTGGCATGAGAGTACGCGCTGCATCGGCAGCCCACGTAGAACAGCATCTCCACCCACACTTCGACGATCAGCTCCAGCGTGTCACCGGTAGATGAGCCTTCTAACCGATCCTCGCCGATGAGCTTTGCTCCAAGCTGAGCTCCTGTTATCGGCATTGCTGAATCACATCTGCCTATTACTGGAGTAGTAGATATAAGTGAAACCACAGGTGATCCAGTGATGAATGCGTTCCCAAGGCGCAGTAGTGAGCTGGCCAGATCCTCGGCTGAAGTGTACTCCAGAGCAGGCAGAGCAAAATGTTTTGTTTTTTCCTTTTTTGAGGGCAGCAGTGCATAGCACATCTGGACATAGGCATTGCGGTTGGCAGAGGGAGGCAACATGTAGGGACGTGCTGCGAGGAGGAAAAGCATGTAATTGGAGAGCGCCTCGACCGCCTTGGCAAGATCAGCCCGCCGCCGTGCCCGTGCGTCGTCCTGCTGGCCGGTGGCCTTTTGTTGCTCCTCCTTGTACCAACAGAGATAGAGGTCAGTGGCGATGTGCCAGACGAGTATGCTCTCCTCCACATTCCAGTCCAGGTCCTCGTACAGTCCCCATCTCTTCAGCGCCTCCCGACCCTGTGCAATGATGATTTGATCTGGGCTCCAACTCGTATTCTTGAGCAGTTGCTTCACCATCAACTCCTCGATGAACGCCGAGACAGGGATGGACCACGAGTAAGCCAGCATGTTCCACGGGTCCTCGACTCCCATCCATCTCGCGATCTTGCTGCTTCGGCTGACCCTGCTGCGAGCACACAGCTGAAGCATGTTGTGTTGCCCCATAGAGCGCGACCAGCTGCACCTTCTCCTCCAATCCGCTGCATGGACGAGCCGGCGGAGAGATACAACTACACGGGCAAGCAAATACCATATTTTACCGACTTTGTGTACCGACCAACTCCACCTTACCAGGAGAGCGCATGTCCAGCTCGAGAACATGACCCTCAACACTGATATGATCTCCAGGACGACAGCCCCAACTAATAGGACATAAGTGACAGCAACATCTAATGTACTGTAAGAGTCCTTATGGTCACCCAATAACTGAAACAGCAATAACGCAATGGCGGTGGCTACCAGGGAAATTATACGGATGCAGAGACCATGCCAGCTGTGAATAACCTGAGTCTTGGTGTAGAAGACGTCGTGCATCAGGGAGTGCTGCATCTCGACCACCTTGTACACCTGCTCCCCAGTCAGATCTGTGCTTAAACCTTCAGTGGATAATGCCCCCTCTAACAACAAATCTTTGGGAACATCCAACAGTAGGTGAGCTAACAATAGGAAGGCTTCCGTATCCAGGACACCTGTAATTTCTGTAACGATTGTATAACTGACTCTGCACAATACTTGAGGCCTTTCACAACTCCAGTAGTTGTTGCCCCCTGGGCTACTACCGGCGCACCTAAGCGCCCACACTCTCTCCCCGTACTTGACAACACCGACTACAAACACGAGGATGGTGGCCAGCCGGAGCAAGGACCACCTGCCAAGGATGGAAGACTCGTAGAGGACATATGCAGCTGCGGCCACCTGCGAGGCGAGCGTCTGCAGGTGGCGTAGCCACAGTCGGTTGTCCTCTATGGCGTAGGCGGTGATGTTGTCCTGCCCGCCAAGGTGCAAAAGTAGGAACGGCGCCCAGAACACCATCAGCTCATTCTCCGGCGACCTACTGGTCACGGACATATGACCGAGCACGTAGATCGCCGTCGCATCGGCCAGCATGTACGCTGACCAAACGAAGGCCCTTAGCACGCCGGAGTCAATGCACCGGCGGAGCTCCGCCAAGATGCAAAGCGTGACCTGGAGCGTGAAGCTGAGGAGCACCAGCGCTTGGAGACCCCATTCTTTCCATGCATCCGCCACGACCTTGGCTCCTGCCATCAATTTCTCTAGCTTGCCTCTGAAATGGATTCACCGATCGATCAACACAAGTAAAAATTAGAGGCTCTTCTTTTATTTTACCAACATCTATCGACATTGTAAAAGGTGACCGTGTCCTTCGTATATAACCTGTATCCTATTTCAGACTCAGTGGCGAGCGCAGGCGCAAAATGCGTTGAAGGTGTATATGCATTTTGTGTGTGTGTGTGTGTGTGTGAGATAGAGAGAGAGAGAGAGAAGAGTAAATAGAGCAGCTTACATAGGATAACAGGAGAACCGGAGAAGATAACGATGATCTACCGGCTGCAGACAAAAGAAAATAGCAACCTATGATGCAGGACTGGCTTGGTACATTGGGCAATGAATGCTCGCAACGCAGTGTGATTTATAGCCAAGTGGAACGTATACAAGACAGGACATAGAGGCCTCGCTCTCACTCGGCTTTCTTCCTTCCCCACCCCCTCCTTCCTTCTTTACCTTTCTCTTTTCTCTTTTGACGGAATGTGTCCCTTTCCATTTGGTGTGGTGACCTTTCCTTTTAAGGCATCTCATAACTCGCACTGCCGACAAAGCAGGGGCGGGCCCGGCACTTGGGGCAACTCAGTCCATGGTCCATAAGCCATCAATTTCTTTTAGATTTTTTTGATGACTTGTAGTGGATGTTTCTAGACTCGAGTGCACCATAAGCCTCTCGCCTCTTGTGGCGCTTTTGACAGTGTCAATATTTGTAAGGATAATGAAGGAAGAGACATACAGAACGTACCCGTATTAGCACTTTAATGACATAATTCAGCAGCAACGGCCAACTCTGTCATCCTCGTTGGCTCCATTTTTGTCTCTTGTTGCTGCGCTCCACCTCTCCCAGACACATACACGCATTCACTTCCATGCGGCGTGGATTGGAATTTTTTTTCTTGCGGTGGATGAAATAGAGAATAACAAGGAAAAAAACTATAGGAATCGCATCGTGGATTGCAACCATGAGTTTATACATAAGAAATATTATGAGGCTTTGTATGAAGATTACAATAATGTTTTCAAGGGATGAAAAAAAGTGGCATCAGATTCTTCTACATATAATAACAACACCACCAAAACTTAAAGGGCTGTTTGGTTGAAGGCCTGAGCAAAATTTGCCTGGTCGAGAGCACGCCGGGTACCTGCCTGTGGTCTGTTTGGTTCACGTCCTGAGAGGGTGCCGGACACAGGCGAGCAACTCAAGCTCAGGCACAGGATTTCGGTCGCCAGGCACGGGCAGCAAAGCTTAGAAATGGGATTAGTTTGCTCACGCACAGGTCACCAACCAAACAACATAGATCCATGCATGCTTGGTCAGGCAGAAATCATCAGAATCTAGGGCTACTCACCGGCATATATATGTTTTTCTTAGCACATTACTCAGGTCTTCAACCAAATAGCCCCTAAGTCTGCATTATTTAGTTTTTAGCCTACCATCTGCTCAGTGGTGTCCATGGTCTGCTCCACCATGAACACCTCATATAGTCGGCCATACTGCCACCAGTCAACAAAATGTGGTTAATCAGCAACTTAAATGTTTCAAGAACATGGAACATAATAAAAGTCAATTAGAAAATCACAAAATTTCTATAATATGTTTGACCCGCTCTTTTTCACAATTAAAATATATCATGGTGTCGTAGATACAAGTCTAGACAGTAAACTTGTGGCATCCTCGAACGGCTACAGCGACCGTCAGTGGTGCAGGAGGAGTACGAGCAAGTATGACCCTTTTCTCGTCCGTCGAGGTGAAGCACAAGACATGTACGACGGGGTGAAACACGAAGCGTACACGACAAGATGAAACCCAAGTCGTGTCCGACGAGGTGAAAGTCACATTTACATTGAAGTGTAGAATTAGGGTTTACAAGAAATTCTTTTCTCTTCTCTACCCCTAGGGGGGTATTTATAGGATTTGAGGATGGAAAAGGCGAGATTGCAATTTTGCCCTCACACGAGAATGACTTTTACAAAGGCGTGGTCATCATTTCCCAGGCATAGAAGATATTTTGGAAGAATATTCCGGACATCTTCGAGGAATATTCTCTAGCATCTTTGGAGGAATTCCTGAGCACGTCAACGCAGTCCTTGACAATGTCGACGCAGACCCTGACGGCAACAGACATTGGGACGATCATTGGAGACGTCGGCGTAGTCCTCGTTTTGACGTCGTCGGCGTAGACTTCGACGATGACGGGCATCGAGGTTGCCCTTGGCGATATTGATGACGTAGACTTCGACGATGACTGGTGTTGAGGTTGTCGTTGACGGTGTCAGTTTGGTCCTTGATGGCGCATGCGGAAGATTTTGAAAATTGATTAGCGCGGGGACCCCTACCCCAACACATGGCATGATAATAGTTGCAATTTACTACTACTCCAAGCTGGTACCTACCACCAATGCATCTCCAAATCCAACTTGTACAACAGAAAGAGAACTACAGGGGCTAAGCTAGCTACTATATTTATTTTTTGTCACTTGTTAATTTTACTATGTTGAGGACAAATGGAAAAATATCAATTATGCTGCCTTACATAATAGTTCACCCCAACAGAAAAATCCATTCAAATAACTGGATAAATAGGCTGCTCTAGGAAAATATATCTCTGATTGCATTACAAATAGTACATCAGCTAGACTTACCACCGATAATACTAAATGCAGAAACGTCCATCGACTGAACCAACGACAGCTAGACCCAGTAATAGACTACACTGTTATAACTACAGTGCAGTCACATACATCAATTTTCTTTATAACAATCGGAGTTTCAAGCAGCGACAACCAGATTAAACAAAACTTGATCATGTATACTTTCATAATCTCCGAATTGATGATAAGTCATCATACTTGCATAATCTCAGCTGCACAATCTAATCTAAGAAAAAACTATAGTAAAAATGAAGCTACCTGTCACTCCTCATCGCTGTCCATGATGTCACTCCGCATCGCTGTCCATGAATTCACTGCAACGACACGCTTAACATCTTCGGCCTAGGCGATGATTGTTAATTTCTCCCCGTCGCTCACCATCGGTCCTCCTCCTCAATAGGAAAAGACACTTAACCAAAATAAAATTTCAAGAAACGAGAGAAATTAGCTCAGCTGCTTAGCCATCCCCAAGACCAAATCCTAACCCATGAATTACGTCAGCCTGGCGGCTGAGCCGCACGCAGCGGACGTTACCACCATGTTTCATAGTAGGACTTCTACACAATACGGCTGTCACGGTGCTAGTTTTGTGATTTTTTTAAAGAAATCTATACATTCTGAAAAAAAATTTAAAAAAATAATATTTATAAAAAAACTCATAGAGCGCGACTACAACAAAATCATGAAAAAATAATCTAGTATACATATCTCGTATGCTGCCAAACTAAAGGCTTGTATTTCTCAATTAGCACTGCATAGAACAAGGGCTAAAAGTTTTCATGAACTCAGCCCAACAGCTCATGTATTTTCAGATTAACCCAAGCAAAGGAGAGATGAAATGCAAGACACTGGGATTAGCTAGCGTTTGTTTTAGAGGGAATAGATCTAGCACCACCTGTCTGGCCCCAGCGGCTGCCTCCTTGGCTATGACACAGGTGCACCTTCCGATGTCCAACTCGGCAGAGGTGCTGCGGTGGCGACCAGCAGCTCGCGCCGGAGCTTTTGGCTACGTCCTCCTCCATTCCCCTGCGTCCACGAGGACCGCCACCGCAGGAGTTACCCGCATCCACGACGACCACCCCGCAGCCGTCAACTCCTTCAGCGGTGGAGGCAATTTGATGTGAGGATTGATTAGATCTGACGGCTTTGGGGGCAGTGGGGTCGTGTTCTGGCGGCGAACGCGGCGGGAGGTGGTGGCGGGGTCCGAAGTGGATTTTGGGGAAAGTTCCCGGCGAGGGAGGAGGTGGCCATGACCGACGCGAGATGTCGATGGTGGAGGAGGGCGCAAAGGGGGCGAGGAGGGGACAGGCAATCCGGACGAGGTTGGATGCATGGTTCGTGATCGAGCTGCCCCCGCCTCACCCACTGGAAACTTGAACATGAGTGAAATTCTGTTTCGCGTGAGCACATGACGACGAAATTATGTTTTTTTATTTTATTTGTTGAGATACCACGAAATTTATTGATTTATTGAGGCACCACAGATTTTGTTGAGATACCATAAAAAAAAGAAATGATATGACATCACTATAGAGGATGTGACACATGATGGTATGTCGTTTTCCTATAGGCCACCGATCACTTGATAGTGGCTAGAATCAAGACAGTGGTATTTTTGTAATATCTCATGATTATCTCAACAAATCACAACAACCCTGTCCATGATTATCTCAACAAACCACAACAACTACGAAAGCTCCTCCCCGACTCCATCATTGTATCTAGGCGGAGGCCGCACCGGACGTCGCCCGGTGGTGCCCTGAGCCCCCCTCCCGTGCTCCCTCTATCATCGGGCCCACCGCCTCTCCTGACCACGGTGGCCTCCTGCCTCCTCCTCCGCCCGCTCGCCGCCACGACGACCCTCCTCACAGCCGTGGCCTTGCCCATCCTAGCGGTGGTGCACCATGCAGTGGTGAGGTGCCTCACAACCCACCGGCGATGTCGTTGTTGCAAGACTCATCGCCCAACTGGAGCAACCGGCCGCCCAAAGAGACCTGTGCTCAGTCAATATTTTTTGGGGTTATAAGTTAGATTTGGAGCGGCTGATAACCATGAGGAGATTCACTGTGGTTCGAGGCAAGATGGTGGAGCGGAGCGTCAGCATAGCTAGAGACAAAGCTGCAAGTTCAGCTAAGAGAGAATGAGGGACGAGGAAGATGATGCTTTATCACCTTGTAGGGTGGTGCTAGAGAAAGAGATGCACCGTGGGCATAAAGAGACAATAGGGTACGCACGATGGTTGCCGGAAAGTGAGAAGCTAAAGGTAGACGTTTAACGTTTGTCATGAGGTATTGGCATCGACAAGAACATCTTTTAATCAATGTTTCCATACGTCCCTTTGTTATTTTGTAGCAAAGCACGGGTCCCTTATTTTTATCAGTTATAAAGATAAAGTTGCATTTGGTTTAGTAAGAAGTGTTGGTGTTGCACAAAAGGTGCATCGTCGGCTCGCTGCATCAGTGAGTAGCTGCTGAACACACATGTGAGGCCCAGACAAAAAGTATTCCGGTCCTATACCAACGCAACAACTGCTGACTGAAAACACACAGTGCAATGGAGTGATGGCGGAGTGGGATGATGCTGGAGCGGAGCAGGCTGAGATGATGGGTGGAAGATGAAACCTTGTCTTCTTAAGTGCTCACAGTGGAGAGGAAGATACACAACGTATAGAAAGAGAGCTAGATAGGAAAAACATGTGAAAGATACTTTGATTAATGGTCTTATGCGTCGCTTTGTTATTTCGTAGCAACGCACGGATACCCTACTAGTCTCGGTAGGAGACAAAGAGGGCAAAACGGGAAGATTAAACTCCTCCATTAGTGTTAACTGACAGAATGGCTGACACTGTCTCCACCCCTACCTTGCCGCGCCTACCACCACCCGAGGACGTATCTGGTGCCCTTCCTAAAAGTTTTGAGAAATTCTAAGAAAAATTTACGGTATGAAAACAACATATGTCTACCATGTTATGAAATTTCAAATCCAAATTCGAAATTCAACTTGAGAAACAAGAGAAAAAGACAAATCTAGTGCTAATTGTGATAATTTGTCGAATCCACAATCTAATTTGAATTAACTAATATTTACAATTAGATTTGAAACAAAATTTGTTTCGTAGCTGTCTTTTGAAATTGGATTTAAAATTTTGTGGTCCGGTAGATATATATTGTGTTTATATCTTCAATCAGAAATTTTCGAAAGATTAGGGAATATGTTTTCACCGCCATCCAACCTAACACTCGATGCATGAAATACGTGATGCCCCACCGCCACCCAACACCCACTGCAAGAACGGTTGAACCCATCTCCTAACGGCTGACATGTCAGACTTACTCGGAGACGAAGAAGTAAATTCTTTTCTGACCACGTATATTTCACAAAGGATAGCTTGAGCTGGATTAAACATATATTACCACATCGCACCAAATTGAGCTGCAAAATCCTGATTCCCTCCCGGCAGGGAAAGAGAGGAAGGGAAGTGTGGCATCATAGTTCAGCCTCGTGCCTGTGGCACATCAGTCCAGCATGTGGATCCATCTCGTTAGGACCATGACAGTTGCTAAATCTGGTTAAAATCAGAATTTTCGATGTAAATCTAGTGGAACTGTTCATTGATTTTAAATGTGGTTCAAGCTATTAGTTTATAATAAACACATGGTCAAAATGGGAATAAACACTACTGCCGAAGTCTTACACATCCCACCTGAACTCCAAAACTGGTTAGATATAAAATTATCCCCGAGATAAATTCAACCCACTTTGCCCTAATGTGGTGCCTACATGTAGGTGTTTTTTACACACAACCTCGTTTTGGATGACAAGGCAGCCAACAAAGAAATAAAATAAACAATTGTGGGACCAACAAAGAATTAAAATTAAAAAGAAAAAATATAGCCAACGTGTGGGCTCGCTTCCTGATTTTCTTTTATTTGCTGATTTTATTTTTGAGCTGGTATGACGGTGACGTGGCAGCGGCGTGAAGTTGCGAAGCTCAAAACCGGATTAATTGGTCCCAAGCATGATAACTTGTCCGACTTTCATTATCGAGGGTATCTGAGGAGTGTATGGACTTTTTAATAATTAAATTAGAGGGAGAATTGCAATCATCGAGCACATAGTGCTGGTACAAGGGAAGGAATGCAACCTTGTCTACTGGAATTGAACCATGCATTCACCAATTTTCAGTTCCTCTGGTGGTTCAAGCTGTCAGTTTGTAACAAGTACATGGTCTAAGATAGAACTTGCTCTTTAATTAAATAGAGATAGAGAGAGCATTACAATCATCGAGCACATAGCAACCTTGTGTACTGCAATTGGACCATGAACTCAGGCATTCTTCAGTTCCATGGGTGTGCACAAGAGGCTGAAACTACTGCTTGCTGAACAAAATTTCATTCCTAGAGGGCTATACCGAGAGTGAATTGAAACATTGCTCTCAACACTTGCACTTACAAGAGATATGTTCATTCGGAGGTTTACTCTTTTCCAGAAAAGGGAAAGCAAAACTACTTCCCAGACTCACATATCTAGCCCACAAGTTCTGACTGTCTGTAACAAAAGCATCAGCAATTTAGATACAAAATAGAGCTTCAGGCCAACCGCACCGCCTGAAAACTCACCACCAACATCGCACGAACAGCCAAGTCAACCATGGTATCAATACAGGACCAGAACTCATACTAACAACTAACTCTAAGCAATATCAAATGGACTGGAGCAGCTAACGACAGTAAGCTTACGGCACCTCCAAACGCATTGTGTTGCCCATCATCGAGATCTATGGAAGACAAGCCCTGCCACCTGCCACAGCACTCTGCTCCCCTGCTGTAACGCCTCGTGATCGCACTGTGTATGTGATAACAAAAATTCCAACCAGTTACACATTTGATGAATTAGTAGTGAAGGATCAACTGGCTACATATTATGAAACAAGCTCTACACCTAACTTCCCATCTGGCCCAAAATAATGCCGCTCCAACCATGATCAGCTTACGATAGTGTTTTACAAAGATATTAACCCGATCACGAATCAGCTGATTACAATCCTTGAGAATGTTGTGCAGATCAAAAGAACAAGCCACAACAGTCCACATAACAATGCCGCTCCAACCATGCTCTACACCTAACTTCCCATCTGGCCCAAAATAATGCCGCTTCAACCATGATCAGCTTACGATAGTGTTTTACAAAGATATCAACCCGATCACGAATCAGCTGATTACAATCCTTGAGAATGTTGTGCAGATCAAAAGAACAAGCCACAACAGTCCACATATACTTAGCCAATGGACACAGGAAGAACAAATGAGTGATATTTTCAGTTTTCTTCTTGCCTGAAAGAATGACAACTTAGAATAGCTATGCCACCCTCTTTTCAAAAGATTTTCCTAGGTTAAAATGGTGTTCCTAAGCATCATCAGCAATAGGAAAAATCTTTATTTTGAGTAGGGATTTAAATTTTTCTATCCCCTTGTAAGGAAATTGAACTTGCTGTTTATTCAGAGAATTGTAGTTGAGTAAACAGAGAGCCTCTTACCAGGATTCAGAATCCACACTAATTGATCTGAATAGTCACATAGATTAACAGATCGACATTTTTTTAATCCAAGTTGAGCCTAACTTGCAAAGTTTTCTCCCCGGTACCCACAATACCCTTCTGAACCTCACACATCCCAAACCCTAAGAAAAAACTCGTGCCACAGTCACAGTTTTGCTGAATATTAAGCTAAAATGGCTAGGGAATTGCTGAGAAATAGGTCAGCCATCTAGCCAACTATCAATAAAAAAACTGGCGTGATCCCCATTTCCTATCTTCTTGCAAAAAGGTTGCAAGATTTGTCACCCCTCAACTAGACCTTGACAAAAGTGAGTCCCATGGTCTACTCCCTGTCAAGGAGAGCACACCATTCTTGAGATACCCACCTCCTCCCGGGGCAAAAAAAATTCTGCCATGGACACTCTTCATTTTGTAACTTCCATAATTATTTTATTAGAAGAGAAATGTTCATAACATTAAGGTCCAATAACCCCAAACCCCCTTGGTCTTTTGGTCAGCAAACTGCTGGCCAATTGACTCAATGGTATTTTCAAACACCATTATCCTTGCCAACAACAGTCTCACTCTAAGCTCTAAAGTAATCTATCATCTTCAAAACACCTCTGGGGATTCAAACAAAAGATAGCATGTTTGAAGGCATTACGATGACAGCTTCAGATTGGCAACAATGGAGAGAGCAGAATAATAGATCACCTAAGGTATATCTTGCCAATTGCAAAATTAGTCATGTACTGCTATATTACTTCCTTCTGACCGCACATTCATAAATCTCAAACATATAGAAGCTGATAGGCTTGAGGATAGTACCTCGAGTGCAGAAGCTCATGTAGGGAAAGATATCATAGAAGTTGTCCGTCTCGAACAACTTTGCCACCTGCTCTGATCTGAGCTCGAACATGAATATACCAGTATATGTTCTCACGAAAAAGATACTGGAATCGGGGCCCTTAGCGAAGCCGACCAGATATGGTGCGATCAAATATGGTAAATCTGGTGCGTAACATTTGGGGGAGCATCTCGAGCTCGATTACTCTGCATCGTGCCCACCCCACAACTCCATCAGGCCGACCAGTCTCCGGTGACCACAGGTAGAGGGTGAACATGTTAAGGCCGGCAAATCCCAGCCCGCCGTCCTCCGCCTGAATGAGGGAAATACCGTCGTCGTACGAGTCCGGGGCCGATCACCGACAGGAGCCGGTCGCCGCCCAATTCATAGCGCAGGATTACGATGCCCAGCTCACACATGAAGTAGAGCGCGTTTCCTACGAGGACCCCGGGGTTCATCGTGATGTAATAATGGAGCTGCATAGAGGTCGGCACGCTCCACGCACCAGTCTCTGATGAGTAGATGCAGGCGTGCGCACCCCCGTCGTCGTCGGTGCTGACGAAGGCCACAAGGAAGGGCCCGCCATTGCAGTCAAGGTGGTCGCAGCCGGCCGTGGCGCAGAGCACCGCCACGCTGAAATTGTCCCGCGGGATGTCAGGCAAGCGGATGTGCTGCTTGTCGCCGGTCATGGGGTCCCAGGTGAGGAGGCCTTCCATCGAGCTCGAATCGTAGAGGAGGGCGCGGCCGTGGCGGCAGTCGAGCGTGCGGCAGTGGCGGTGGTCGGGATCGCGAGGACGGAAGGCTGTGGTGGGGAAGAAGCGAGAGAGGGAGGGATCTCCCGTGTTACAGATGAAGCCGAGCATGGGTGGTGCCCGGTGGAGCGCGCGGTAGCGGCGGAGGAAGGCGGGGTCAGAGAGGAGGCGGCGCCAGGGCTTGCAGACGGCGGCAGCGCGGACGAGGCACTCCGGCTTCTCAGGCGGGAGGCGGAGGAAGATCTCGGCGAGGAGGTCGTCCATCGGCTCCGGCGCCGGCGCCGGCGCCGGCGTCGGCATGGCGGGTGCCTGTGGTCGGTCGAGGCGAGGGGAAGGTGGTTGGTTCAGCCATCTTGCGGTGGATCTTCTGCCATGTGGGGCCGGAGAGGCAGTGAGAGCGGATGACTGACAGCTCGATTTTTTTTTACTAACTTGCTCGTCAAATTTCAGTAATTTGCTCCTCAGTTTCCCCCCTAAATTTGCCTCTTGCAGTATATCCTAATTTGTCCTGAAATTTGCCCCTTTTTTTTATCAGGTTTCACTGATTTACTCTCCGTAATA
This sequence comes from Stipa capillata, assembly GCA_019208055.1. Lineage (NCBI taxonomy): Eukaryota > Viridiplantae > Streptophyta > Magnoliopsida > Poales > Poaceae > Stipa > Stipa capillata. The sequence continues at coordinate 27,349 of JAGXJF010001304.1, forward strand.
GCCGTAAATTTATCTTTTCAAAAATTATTGTGATGTGCCTTTTAAGTTACCTCTATTTGCTTTTCACTCCACTACTAATTGCTTTCAAATTTACCCTGAAAATTACCATTTCCATGTATATTTTAAAACATGTTTAGGATGGGTAAACAGGAGGCGAACTAGTGTTTCCTGTGATAGCATACAGAAACACCTTTTGCAGTGGAAATAAGTGAAGTGAGGCTGCATTGTTGACCGATCAAATAGACAAGCATCCAACAATGCAGAACAAATAGACGCGATCTCTGTAGAGCCTCTCCAGTCTCTGCTCTATTTTGATATGATATTGACGTTCGAATAGGAGCGCAATTAGCAAAGAGCGGAACACGGCATCTCGGCAGCAGCATCCAAATCAATGATGCTAGCTACCAGAAAAAATAACCTGAAAAAGGGTCAATTGAATAGGGTTGTTTTCAGCCGATTTGACTCAGTTATCACAAACAGGGTGCATGGGAACAGGCACAGAATGAAGAAAAAGCTCATCACCCCTGAAATTACAAACAGTGCTTATATCATTATGATTTTAGGCCTCTGCTTTGAACGCTGCACCCTGCGTCTTAGACTTCTGCTTTGAACGCTGCACTCTTTTCCGGTGAACTCGGCCTTGCTTGTGTTGCTCCCACTCGTGCGCCCCTCGAAGTACCCGGTTGTCGCAGTCCTGTAACACATAATTCAGAAAGGCACAACAGTTTGTCAGTTTGATGCTTCACCAACTAACACATGGAGAGAGAGCAAAAAGAGTCGCACATAAAATACATCAATTATAAGCATTTGTTTTCTTGTAAGCACAACCGAAGCTACAAAATCACCTTGCAAACATATTGAATCCACAACTCTCTTGAAGCCACCCTAGTTCCTCCAATATCATTGGAAGAATCTTTGCCTGCCAAAGTTGTATCGTTGGACAAAAATCTTTTAACAATGTCCGTGCAAGGTTTTACAACCTTCTTATGCCACGAGTCGCCGGTGGTACCTAGCAGAATATGCGTCAGAGGTGAAGGAAAAGGAACACATCAAATTTCTACAGCAGGCCAATTCAATACTATGAGGTAATAGATACAAATGGTCTTACATTGGAATGCTTCTGTTGCATCAATATGATGCAAATTCCATCCAAAGTCTTTATTCAACCGATGTAGCCTCCGTCTCTACAACAAAGATTTACAGTCTAGTATTGACTATTTTCTCAGATTATCTTATGTGCAAATGCAAGAATATAAATACACAGGAAGTTCAGTGTTTACTTGACGTCGAACAAGTCTACGTGTGTTTGCTTTTAGCTGGGAGACTGCTTCACTCAACAAGCTCTTCAGCTTATCATCATGGAGATCTAGTGTAGTTGTAGAAGAACCAGCTTTTATCTCCCCAGATTCTTTCTTTCTTAAATATAATCTGAAGAACTCATCAAATTCACGAACCCCAATGGCCTGCCGCAGCCCTTGGGTATAAACAGCATCTGGATCATATACATTGCACACTTCATCTAGCAGGCCAGCACTAATCATGCTATCGACTCTTTCATTGACATAATTATCCAGAACATGAAGATCAGCATCTACCCACAAGAAACAACAGTCAAATCTGGAGTTACTAGGTCGGCCCCACTTGTCCTGACAATAATAATCTCATTTAGGACATTCATGATTTATAGTCAAACAGGAAATGTAACTTTGCATAGAACAAAATGTGTTGCAGCTGTAACAAGTGATTCACATTCATGGCATCAAGTGTACATTGAACATGTGTAAACCTGACAACATGAATATAGCCTTACACCTTTCAAACGGGCTTCAGTACATTTATAAAAGCACAAAGTTTCCTCACCTCTGCGGCCTCTCCTTGGAAAAGATCGCTTGGTAGGGCGCCTGTAGTTGCATATAACTCAAGGTAGCGTTTTATCTGTGCAATACAGCAAACTATACATAATGAAATAACACAAACAGGACAATATCATTAGGAAAATGATAAGCTGATACAAAAGGAGCCTAACTCATTAGCCATGGTAGAAATGTGCAACACCTTACTTTGCGATGGTTGTTTGGGTGGATCCTTTGCGCCGCAACAGGATCGATGTCCTTCAAGCGTTCATACCCACTTCCCTCATCATCATTGGCAATGCCTGTATAGCGTACTTAAGATATAATAGACCAGAAATATAAAAATTGAACATGAATATTGAATAAGGGCACTAAGAATAAACAACAAGTGCTATGGTTTCGTTATTCACCTATATCATCTAGTTGGGCACTCAAAGTGCAACCCTGCATATCTTCTGCCATATCATCAAAGAGGAATGGGCTAACAAGAGCCTAATGTATTGTAAGAGCACAAATAAAATAGAAAATCAGATACAGAAAACGCTTAAGATATGGAAATCGACATGGCATTAAGCTATGAACCTGTATGTAGAAGTTTGTACCACCAACAATAACAGGGAGGCCACCACGATCCAATATGTCTTCTATAATCTGCGGCCATACAGAAGCATGTCAGCTATTATCTTACAGGTCGCCTAACCAAGCAGTCAAATGAACATGGCTTTTTTTGGAAGGGAACTTGGCATAATGGTCTACTAGAACACTGAAACAAACTTGCAGGGGCAAGTTCATAGGCTTACCGGTACAGCATGATCACGGAAATCGCGGCAAGTGAACTCCACGGAGGGATCGATTATGCTAAGGAGATGGTGAGGAACACCTGCAGACACGCCAAATGTACTGCCACTGAGCTCAAACTGAACAAAATTGTAAAATTTGAGGTGGGATTGGGAGAATTCGAGAGGGAGACCGTTCTGCTCGTGGAGTGGGACCTTGTTGGTGAGGACGTCGAGGCCGCGGTACACCTGCATGGAGTCGGCGCTGACCACCTCGACGCCGGCGAAGTGGGCCGCGAGGTCGACGGCCAGCCGCGACTTGCCAGCGCCCGTCGAGCCCATGACCACCACCACCGCCTTCCTTCGCACCATTTCAGGCGGCGGAGAGGAGCAGGAGGCAGCCTCGCCGGCGTCGGGGCTAGGGTTTGGAGCCGACGGCGGGGAGGCGGGTGCGGCGATGTGGGACATCTCTAGGCGACTAGGCAGATTGGAGAGGGTCAAGGGGCTGTTTGGTTACATGCCTAAGCATCCCAAACATGTCTCAAAAAAAAACTTGATAATAGAATATTGAGCCACACGAATCACAATCTTGATTAAAAAAATAAGTACATGATATATGAGCCATGAGGCTAAAAAAGTATGGCAAGCCTAAATTGGCACAGTAAATCAAACGTTAATTTAACATTTTTAGCTAAATTATGGTAAAATGTGGTAAAGTATGGTTTCCAATCAAACACCTCCTTAGTTTAGCCATGTGTGTTTTCTCTTTTTGAAAAATTTAGCTGTAGGTTTTAGTTGAAGGTCACTTGAACCATTCATTTGCATTGCTATCAGTAGTAATAAGCTAAAATTGTACATTTTTGATATTGTAATTTTAGACTTAAATAATGGTAGTTTTAGATATTTGAGATTTACGAAAATTTCAAGCAACCGAAAACTGGTAATTTTACTATCTTATCATACTTGTGTAGTTATCTACTCAGGCATTTTTGATATTGTAATTTTAGACTTAAATAATGGTGGTTTTAGATATTTAAGATTTACGAAAATTTCAAGCAACCGAAAACTGGTAATTTTACTATCTTATCATACTTGTGTAGTTATCTACTCAGGCGGCATTACTAATCGACCAGTAATCACAGGCTTGTAGCATTTTGAATATATCGATGAATAATCAGGTATGCGCAAGATTAAATTCGCTTGATTTGCTTGCAACTAAACTTATGATTTATTTGATTTGTGATTTCTCAGTTGTCTAGTAAAACACTAGCAGAAAGCTCCTTTCTCGATGAACCAAGAGTGGATGGGTGGTGCCACGGAGCTTTGCTTAGTTGTGCTGCCATTTTCCTCTACCTGGTTTTTTCTCTACTCCTCTCATTCCGCAGTGTGGCCGCCGCTCTATACACCCTCTGGTGGTACCTTCTCTCCGTGTTGTTGTCTGAGAATCTGTGTCATCATAGTCAGTAGGGAAGCACATAACTCTAGTTTTTTTGGGTTTAATTTGTATTGGATTTGGTAGAACCCTCAAGACGAAAGCTGAAACATTCATACTAAAAATTCAAATGTCTCGAATTTGGAAGTTAAATACACCAGCACAAAACTTCTAAATTTTGGAATGAAATTTTTTGGCGGAAGTGGCAGGTGGGAGATGATGGAGAGGCCGACACGTGGGTGCACCCCCTGAAATACTAATTTCCACTTTGATACCATGTCTTTTCTTCCGAAAACTTACCAATTAGCTGCGTGCACAGCCAGGTGACCTGTTCCATAACCAATCAATTGGATTTCCATGGACGCCGCGCACACCATCATCTTGGAGGCTCACCTGAAAGTACGGCTAAAAGCATATGTTCTGCCACAGACAGGTTTGGGTTTGATTTGTACAACTGTTGTCTCCATGAGTTCGATCTATTCTGCTACACTAGGATTGGATGTCCATTTTAAGCGCCAGGATTTCAGTCTTATCGTCCAACTAAAGGTGGGCATCGGGCCGTGCCGTGTCGGCCCGGCACGAGCCCGGCGTGCTTCGTGCCCGAGGTCGGCCATGCCGGCACGGCCCGCCGGACCCCGCCGTGCTGTGCCGTGCTGGCCCGGGGAGCCGCGGCCGAGGCCCAAGCACGGCACAGTAGCCCGCCGTGCCGCCGCCGTGCCGTGCCGGCACGAGCCCGCTACGGAGGGAGGAGGGAGGAGGCGCGCGCGGTGGGGAAGGCGGTGGGCCAGTGGCGCGCGCGGCGGGCGAGGGTGGCGGCGGGGAGCGGCGACCGGGTGGGGGGGGCGGGTGAGGGTGCCGGCGGGGAGTAGCGGCCGGGCTGCGGGCCTGCGGCGCAGCGTAGGCCCACGGGCCACGGCCCACCTCCCACGGGAAGAAGCCGACAAGGAGGCCGGGGGGACGGCGGGCCTGCTGCTGCTGCCAGGCGGCGAACGGCGGCGGTGCGTGCGACGACGCGAGCAGGAGGGAGGCGGCCGGGCAGGAGGGATGAGTGAGGGGGCGGCCGGGCGGGAGGGAGGAGTGAGGAGGGGCCGGGCGGAAGGGAGGAGTGAATTTGGGGGCGGCCGGGCAGGAGGCAGTAAAGGGGGGGAGCGGCCGGGCGCCTGGGCGGGAGTAAAGGCGGGAGGGAGGAGGAAGAGTGGGGGCCGGGGGAGTTTAGGGGAATAGGGGGCAGGCGGCACGCGGCAGGGGGCGTGGGCGCATGGGCGCATGGCAGCGTGGGGCAGGAGGGGGTGGCCGGGTGGGGGGTCAGGGTGGAGGCCACGTGGCCATGTGGGGGGCGGGCCGGTGGGGTGGGGTTGACCGGGACGGGGCTTTAGGAATTAGGGTTTGAGAAAAAAAAAGATAGAAGGAAAAAAATAAAGAGGATAAATCAGAAAATAGGAAAAAAGGGTAAAAAAATAAAAAGATGAGAAGTAACAGATAAATAATTAAAAATAATATATAAATAATAGTAAATATAAAAATAATTGAAGGAATAACGAAATTTTATTGATATGCAATTATTGCCTTATTAAAAACTTTACACTCCAGTGTGGAGTACCTCCTGTAAGGAAAAGAGTATAATAATTTTATATGCATACATGGATACTACTCAATGTCGAGATTCTCAAGGTCGGCCATAGCCTCCGTGATCTCCGGATCTTCGAGCTGATGTTGTTGCCGGGTCTCTGCTTTGTCCCAGTCGTTGAGACATGTAAGTGCCTCAACCATAGCAGGTGCGAGGGATGACCTTCTTGGCTCGATTATCCTTCCTACCGTACTGAAAGTGGCTTCTGATGAGACAGACGACACCGGAACCATGAGTATATCTCGTGCAAAATGTGATAGCACGGGATATATCTTATTATGGTTCTTCCAACACATGAGTAGGTTGACATCTTGGCCATCTACGAGGTCAAACTCAGTTTCCGCATAAGGTGTGTCGAGGTAGTGGTTGATCTCTACTCTTGGATTCCATTGCGTTCTGCCAGATGATCCACTGGAATTGTTGTCTTTTAGTTTCTTCCACATATTAACAACGCTCGAAGTGATTGTTCCTTGTGGGGTTACTGATGCACTTGTTCTTGGTTGCCCTGTACTGCCAAATTTCGTATGATACAAATCGAAAACATCAAAAAGCTCATCATGAATATGAGTGTAAGCATCAGAGTAATCTAAACCCAATGCTTCACCAATTGCCTCAAATGCCCCCTTCAGCCCTTCTAACTTTCTACGAGGATCAAAAATAATACCATAACAATAAAGATGTGGAATAGCTCCAAAATATTTTAAGAACTTAGCCTCCATTGGTTCAATAATTGGTTTTAGGAGCCTATCATCCCTGTTTTCTTTCATAGCTTCAGCCATTGTACAAAGCCACTCAATGACTAAGCAAGAAGTAGGATAATAAATACCAGATAGAATTGTGGTTGCATTGTAAAATATTTTTAAAAAATCACGAAAACGACTAGCAACTTCCCAATCCCACCTTATTATTGGCCTTACAATAGTCGCGGTACGCTTTGTACCTTGTCGGTGAAGATGTAATGAACATAATAGCAGTACGTATATTATCTAAATGAGGCTTCATTACCTTCAAACCTGCTTGCACGATGAGATTAATGATGTGGCATATGCACCTCTGGTGGATGATGTAACCTCCAGTGTAGGCTTGCAAACAAGGTGAGATAATCTCCATAGCGGATGTATTAGCCGAGGCATTGTCAAGAGTGATAGCGAAGACTCTATTTTCTATTTAAAATATCTAACAACCTCAAGAATACGTTCCGCGATGGCCTCTCCGGTGTGTGCCTCATCTATTAACTTAAAGCATATGACTCGTTTGTTCAAATTAAATTCTTCATCCAAATAGTGTGCAACAACACTAAGATAGGCAGACCTTTGATGGGAGGAAGTCCAAATGTCCGACGTTAAAGCGAAAGAAAAACTCACTTTCGTGTACTGCTCTTTCAGTTCATCCAATTTACGATTGTAAAGTGCTACTATGTCTCTACTAGTGGTTTTTCTAGTGACATAAGTGTACTGTGGACAAAAAGCCTGTTGGATCAATCTCTCAAACCTAGCACTTTTCCCCATACAAATCGGAAGATTCTCGCTAACTATGTATTTAGTTATCTCCTCTCTTGCTACCTGAGGGTTGTACATCCATGTACTTACCGAACCATCGGGGCCAAAATTAAGCTGGGTCTGGACAGCTTCCCCTTCTCTCCATCCCGCGGCTATCTTTTGCAAGCACGCTTGAGCATGCCGCTTCAAACTACCTGTTCTATTTTTTGAAGATGCCTTTAATCTAACTTTGCTATATTTACAGGTGGCATATGATACCTGACGGCCATGTTCCATTTCTATGCTGCGCTCCATATGCTGCCAGCACCATGCTCGTTGCATAGTTCCACCCCTCGTCGCTTGTGTCGATGATCCAACATCGGTCTCCGTTGACCCTAATTCCCCTGAAAAATTACCCGCATCCTCAAAGCCACTAGTACCGTCCATATGACCGTCTTCCATACCGTAGTCTCCCATGTCGGGGGAGAGTAGACGAGAATCGATCTCGTTGTCTTCCATGTTGTGGGAGACTACACAATGATCAATCTCGTTGTCTCCCGTAGGATGCGGCAACGTCAACCCGCCATGAGGATCGGCCTCGTTGTGACGCCGTAGGATGAATGGGGGGACGGCATTGATGCGCCGCCTCGGCGGCCTTCCCCTTGCCACGACTATGAGAGAACATGTGTGAGACTTGAGACTTAAAATGTTTTTATGATTTTGGTGTTGAGAATTGAGAAGGAAAACATGACATATATATAGACTTTCAGACCCCTGCAGCCCTGCTCAAAATTTCAAAATTTCAAAACCGGCCCCCCCCCCAGCCACCTTTTCTTTCTCTCCCCCTGCCACATGGGCACACGGCCCACACACCCCGGGCCCCCTTTTCTCGCCCCTTGCGGCCTGCCACACCCTCCCCCCGGCCCCCCTTTTCTCTCCCCCTGCCGCTGCCGCATCTTCCTCCTCGGACCCCCGTCGCCAGCCCCCTGCGGCCTGCCTCCGCGGCTCCCCTTCCTCCTCGGCTACCCCGCCGCCAGGCCCCCCTTCCTCCCCGGCTACCCCTGCCTCCCGCGCCGCTAGGCCCCCCTGCCCCCTACCTCCCCGCCGCTAGCCCCCCCCAGCCGCCTGCCTCCCCCGCCGCCAGGCCCCCCCCGGCCTCCCTTCCTCCGCGGCTCCCCTTCCTCCCCGGCTACCCCGCCGCCAGGCCCCCCTTCCTCCCCGGCTACCCCCTGCCTCCCCCGCCGCCAGGCCCCCCCGCCGCCTGCCTCCCCCGCCGCTAGCCCCCCCGGCCGCCTGCCTCCCCCGCCACCAGGCCCCCCAGCCCCCCTTCCTCCCCTCCGGCAGCCCCCTAGGCTGCTTCCTCTCTCGCTGGCCGCCCACGTGCCCGCCGCGCCCGCTGCGCCCACCGTGCCCGCCGTGCCGTGCTAGCCCGAGCACGGCCCATCGCAGCGTGCCAGGCCGTGCTGCCCATCGTGCCCCAATCACCGGCACGGCTCGGCCCGGGCCACCTTGCCGTGCCAGCCCGGCCCGTCGACGTGCCGTGCCGTGCCGGGTCGAGCGCCAGGCCGTGCCGGCCGAGCTTAGGGCTAGCCCGAGAATGCCCGGCCCGATGCCCACCTTTACGTCCAACTCATCGGTAGGCTTTGATCATATCTAACCTGGCAACTGCTCCATCAACTAGGATGCAGAATGGATATAGTTGAAAATGACCAATATTTCAGGATAAAGAATACATATACTCCTAGCTTTGTTTGGGAAGAAGGTTCCAGGGATCACTCTCAGTTACATTCTTATAAAACTACTGCAGGAACAAGAGCATCCAAAGATAGTTGTTAACTTTGATGCACTGACCACCATATTGTTGTTACCCATAAAAAAATTAACTAAGTTTTTAGCTCCAAATTTCACTTCCATATTGTTTAGGACATTCTCCAGTTTATTGACTGTATCAACCTAGTGTACTCAAGTTTACTATACCTCAGAATATTTTTCAGTTCAAAGTGTATGCCTGACTAGGCTGCTGAAACTACTATGTAGGCAAATCTGCTTCAAGAAATGGTATTGAAACTAAACCATAGAGGTTCATTTTTCAGCAGGGTGTATATCAATTCCATGTGGGCTTGCCAAGCATGAAATAAGCATCTACTAAAAAAACAGCAATGTAAATCTGAGACATAGATCTTGGACCACAATCTCGAACGATTCAACAAGAGACAATACTAATTGACCATCATGTCTTACGTAAACTTCAGACAATACTAATTGGCCATCATGTCTTACTTAAACTTTCCCGGCAGGAAAGGAAACAGTTACTAAATTGACCACGATTACTTAACTATTTTCCCTATTTCAACTGTCTATCTGAAAACAAAACATACCAGCATTGACCATCGTGACTTGCCCTTTTTTCCCTACTTAAACAGTCCAACTGGAAACAAAACACTTAAAGCACCAGTTTTGCAACAGGCCAACAGCAGCAAGCTCATATTAATGGATGTCACTGCATCCTCATGGTGGTGGCAGTCTTCCTGTAGCATGATCTGCAAAGAAGAGATGCAACTGATAAAGCTTATAACCATGCTATAGCTCTAGATTCGCACTTGTGAGGTATGAGATTTGAAACGTCGACAAGATTCCTAGTTACATCTAGCCATTTCAATTACAAAAATTCGTTGATTTTGAGCACATAACCAACTTTTATGTAGCTATACAATTACATACAATCTGACTAAATAGTTTATTCTTAAATAATAATAAAAGCAAGCATACATAAGTAGTACTACATGTTTAAATAACCGAAAAAAGGTATTACCTAGAGCGTAGAAGCTCATGAATGGAAAGTCGGATGAACTGCAGTTATATAGCTTCCTGATGAGTTGGCCTGAACTGAGCGCAATTGCGAACGATCCATCATCTGTGCTCAAGAAGATGAGGCTACGGCCTTCCGCAACTCGGTTGTTCTCAAGAGGGCATCAGGGGGAGCTGCGGCCGGAGCTCAATGACCCTGCGTTGCACCCATGCAAGAGCTCCGTTGGGACCGGCCTCCCCTGAGGCCTTGACCACAGCTGAAGCCTGGACTCCTGGACGGACGCGTACACCAGCGCGCCGTCATCTGCCGACATGAGGACAGTGTTCCTCTGCTCCTCTTCCGGCCAGTCGATCACCGATAGTTCCCGGCCGACCAAGTCATACCGCAGAATGTTTAAGCTAAAGCTGCAGATGAAGTAGAGTGCATTCCCGACAAGGACGCAGGACATCATACTGACTTTGGTAGCCTGGTGCTCAATGGATCGATGTCGTGTCGCTCCAGGCACCAGCCTCCGTTGAGTAGAGACAGGTGGACATGCACGACGACCCCCTCGTCTTCGTCTTCGTAGTCGATGGTGCCCATGAATGCCACGACGGACGGGCCCCCGTGGCCATCAAGGTGGTCGCAGCCCTCTGCAGCGCACAGCACCGCCACGTCGAACCGGACGTTGTCACGCCATGAGGGGGGCTAAGGTGTGGATGTGGCTGACCCATTCGTCTCCGATGAAGCCGAGCAAGGGTGGTGTCCGGTCGAACTCGCGGTAGCGGCGGCAGAACGCGGGGTCGGAGAGGATGCGGCGCTAGGCCTCGCGGACGCGGGACAGGCATTTCGGTTGGTCCGGCGGGATGCGGAGGAGGATCTCGGGGATGAGGTCGTCGGACAGCTCCGGCGGCGGCGAGCGGCCACTGTGACACGGACTCAGAGAACGAATTTTAAACACCAAGTGGATGTCCACCCAACTAATCCAGCGTCCAACTTATTTTTGAGATATGCGTATATACTGTGTATTTTTATTCAATATTATGTATTCAGTACTACTTTACTCCCTCCGTCCCAAAATATAAGACACGTACGTATTCTAAGATTTATTATTAGACTTATAATATTTTAATTATGTGATATAAAAGTGATATTGTTGGATTCGTTTTTGAAGGCACTTTTCAATGATATTATTTTTGTATCATATAACTAACATATTATAGACCTAATTGTAACTCTTGGAATGCATGCGTGCCTTATATTTTAGAACGGAGGGAGTACATAATACTAAATATTTATTTACTACACTTAACACTTTATATATGTGTGGTATTATCTTATTTAGTGGTCCGCATATATGTGAGTAATGGGTATATTTAGAATTAATGTCTTCTATTTTACAACCTCATCCACCTTCTCTCTCCTTACATCCACCAATGCATTTTATTTTGATTCTAAAATTTGAAACATCCACAAATTTTGAAACCAACATCCAATTTACGAGTCGTTTGAATCTTTGTTTTGCAGCAACGAGATCTTCAAAACAAGACTGACATTGGATATATTTTAAGAAAATTTTAATTTTATATTCTAAAATTTTGTGAACCTTCTTCTATCAAACTATAGAAACTATAATATTATGTTTAACTTATTTCATGTCAATTTTCACTCACAATTCACAAAAATAGATGTTTCGCACATACTTCATTATTTTTTCGAGTACCACATATTTCATAGGAGTTTCATCATGTTTCTCAGATACCATACATGACTTATGAAAATAAACCTTTGTGAAACACGTTTGTAAGCATGGCTGTAACATATTTCAAACCACGACAAAACATGTATGGGACTTGTTTGAAGTTTAGTTGAATTTCACAAGAGTTTCGTTGTGCTTTTCTAGGTACCACACATGATTTATGAAAATAAGTCTCTTTGAAACAAGTCGTAATATGCCTCAAACATCTACCAAACATGTTTTGAAGCATGACTGCAACATTTTTTAAACCACAGCAAAACATGTTCGAAACTTGTTCAAAATCTATCTAAATTTTCATAAAATTTAGAAAACTCTAACTTTTTTAACTCTCACAAAATTCTTGAAAACCTGGCTACAAATTGTTCAAAGCTAGACTATAAATACCTGAAAATTTTAGATAAGACAGAGTTAAAGATGATACCAGCAGGTGGTAAGATTACTTTTATTTTAAACAAGAGAGGAGGGAAATAAGCGGACCTACTCTTATATCAAACCCGATATAGGGCCAGTTGTTTTGGCAGATTCTCCCAGAATCTGCCCCCTCCCCAGCTTCCCCCAGAATCTGTCCCCCCAAAATTTTTCACAATCTGAACTAATAAGATCTCGAGGAGTTCAGATTGTAGAAAATTTTGGGGGGTAGATTCTGGGAGAAGCTGGAGAGGGGGCAGATTCTCCCAGAATCTGCCAATCCCGCCCATAATAAGCCATATAGGTGTTTGCAAAAGAAAAAAAATACAAGAAATACAAAAGAATACGTAGAACTTGTATTGTATAAGATGAGTGGACATCTTTTAGGTCGTGAAATGAGTTTCTGCACGGACTGTGTCGTTGAATCACCGTGCATGCTTGGTTTGCGCGTGGGATCACGAAAGGGTGGCGCAGCCAATTTACAACCAATGGAATGTGAACACGAAGCGGAGCACAAAGCAACGTGACGCGACGCGAGGCAGACGCTTCGGCTGGAACGAGGCAGATGTCACGGGATTGGACGAGATGTAGACCAGTCAGAGGCATTAAAGGCAAAGATAAGTGAGCCCGAATTTTGAAACGGCACCGTGGAAATTAAGCCAACACCTTAGTGTGTGACAAACTCTATAAAAAAAACGTACTTATTAATGGAGTAGTACTTTCACAAGATCACAAGAACCCGGAATTGCTAACAATCAGGCAACAATCAAATTTTTTCTTACAAAGTTTTCTTTTTTTTTATCTCTTTCTTATCTTTTTCATGTCCGGTGAAAACGAGCCGAAGCTGGCGACGATGCGGAGCGGCGGTGCCGACAAAGACGAGCCTCGAGTCAAACAGAAGCCGACTATGACGCGGAGGCGGCGGAGCTGGCAAGAGCGAGGCAGAGACGAGCCAACGATTTAGGGTTAAGTTTAAGTTAGGGGTGGCGTGTCGATTGGTGTCAGAGAAAAAACGACGCACCATTAGATCTAGAGGAGATGCTTGATCCAGTGGTGACCGTCACTAGCTATGACGAGGATGGTAGCCGTTAAAATCAAAAAATGAGAGAAAAGAATAGACATGGTGGATGAAGAGATAGGGAGATGGCTTATGAAGGCAGGCACTCTGTTGTTCTTTTTGGGGACTCAGAACAGTACGTGACAAGAGAGACGCAACGCTGGCTCTATCCATCCCTTGTTGAGGGTTGAGGCTTCGCGTGGATGGAACGTGTGCGACAAATAGGCCCCAGATGTCATCCACAGCTTGGCCGAGAAGCAGAGCGGGAAAACCCCACAGAGAAGCGCGAACTTTGAAGACTCCTTCCAAGTATTTTGTCCTTCAAAATTCAGGCAACTTCATGTGATGGTCAAATCGTCCACCAACATAGGTTCAATATAGTTAGGGGGTTGCTCACGTCTTCTTGCAAAACATATTAGTTGGAACTATGGTGTTGTGGCTTAATTTAAGCTGGACGTAATGCCTAGTTTCCAAGAAAATGTATTTAGTTTCTCAAACAAAATTGTCATGCTTAGGGTGCTCGAGCAACTCTGGAAACAAATTCTCGTTAAATGAACTAGCACGGTGTCAAAACGTTTTTAATTATCTTTATTTTTTACCTGTACGTACGATATTATATTAGTACAGGAAATAAAAGTTCAAATCGCGAGCCATCCTGATATTAGATCAGTATAGGAAATAAAATTCCAATCGCGAGCTGACCTGCTAGTTGTTTTACTGAGCCATCTATTTAGGTACAGTTATGATGATTTATCGGATGTGATATGTTTAGGTACAGTTATGAAGATCTATAAGTTATGATCTGTTTAGGTACAGTTATGAAAATCTATCTATTATGATATGTTTAGGTGCAGTTATGAAGATCTATCGGCTGTGATGTATTTAGGTGCAGTTATGAAGATCTATCGGCTTGTGGTCTGTTTAGGGACAGTTATGAAGATCTATCGGTTGTGGTCTCCTAATCATAAAAGGGTCCATCAGATTAACGGTCGAATATTTTGCTTTGTTGTGATAATTTCTAATCTTGGTCTATTTTTTCTATTGTATTATATTTTAAATATATAATAGAAGATGTACGAAGCTTGGGACCCGATAGGGCAGGCTTCGTCTCTTCTTCGTAGCTTTAGCACTATGCTCGCTTCTCGATGTGATTCTCAAGAGTTAAGCCTTAGAGGGAAGGGGGAGGCGACAGCTGGCAGTAGGAGCTAGAGACGGTGCTGCGGTGTTGTCGCCACCGCCCTAGATCAACGCCGATGTGGACGCAGGGAACGACTCCGGGGAGGTTGGACGGTAGCTTGCCGGCGGCAACAAGGGGGCCGGTGGTGGAGGAGCACGAGGGCTCCCCAATATGCTCACTCGACCCATACTTAACCATGACGCAACTCAGCACTTCCATGTTTGTTTAGGATTATTCTTAACTGTATGAGCAACCTAGTGTACTGAAATTTACTAGAACTCAAATGCTTTCAGTTCGCCTGAATACGCTGCTGAAACTACTAGGTAGGCAAATCTCCTTCAAGAAATGGTATTGAAACTAAAGCAGCGAGGTTCATTTTGCAGTTTGGAGGCTAGATTCTTATATCAATTCGATGTGAGCTTGCCAAGTATGAAATAAGCATCCAGTAAGAAAACCAGAAATGCAAATCTGACACACATATCCTAATAATTGCCACAATCCCGGACAGTTCAACGAGAAGAGACACTACTAAGTACTAGTTGACCATCATGTCTTACTTCAACTTCCCGACTGCAAACAGAACATACTAAACTGAACATGATTACTTTAAGTCTTTTCCTTGTTTGAACTGCCCAACTGACAACAAAACATACCAACATTGACCATGGCGACTAACATTTTGCCTATTTAAACAGTCCAACTGAAAGCAAAACACTTAAAGCATCATCTTTGCAACAAGCCAATAGCAGCAGGCTCATGTTACTGGATGTCACTGTGTCCTCATGGCGGTGGCAGTCTGCCCGTAGAATGATCTGAAAGATATAGTTTTAAAAACTTATAACCACGCTATAGCTCTAAAATTCGCACTTATGAGGTATGAAATTTCAATCATCCATAATATTCCTAGTTATATCTTGCCAATTTCAAGAATAGTCGATAACAATTTGAATCAAACAGATTCCCCTAAGAAGAGGCTGAGCCAAACAAAAATTAGACCGTAGGGGCAACTAGATGCATATGAGATTGCAATCTTCCACAATGTTATGAGGTTAATTTTGATTACTAGCAATCTGACTACACATTCACAAGTTTTTTCGAGAAACCTAAACATTCACAAGTCACAATTATGTTTTTCCTTTTTGCTAGGAACAACTCGGTGCATATGACATTGCAATCTTCCACACTTTTATGTGTCTAATGGGAATACTACTAGCAGCGTGAGCAAATTATTCACATATCACAATTCACAGCTAAGCAGAGATATAGTATAATCTGTACCTGGAGTGTAGAAGCTCATGTAGGGAACAATAATGACGTCGTAGTTTCTTGACCTGCAGGTGTATACCTTACGGACATGGCCTGACTTGAGCTCCATGGAGAAGACCGTATTACCTGTCCTCACGAAAATGAGGCCGAGGCCGGCCGCGAAGCCAACAATCTGAGGTGGTGTCACGAGGCCACGAGTGCGGAGCATCGTCTTGTGCTGGATGACTCTGCACTGCACCCATGCCACATCTCCGTCAGGACCGGCCTTGCTCGACCACATGTAGAGCCTGGCATTCTGCACGCCGGCGAACCCCAGCGTGCCATCCTCCGCCGTCATGAGGGCACTGCTAGACTGGTACTCGTGCTGGGACGGCGGCCAGATCACCGTGAGTTCCTGCGCGGCGATGTCGTACCCAACGATCTTGAACCTGAGGCTCGGATCGCAGGTGAAGTAGACCGTGTTACCGACAAGGACGCTGGGCTGCGTGTCGACGAACGCCGGCTCCTCGATCTCAATCCGCTCGCTCCACTCACCGGCCTCCGACGAGTAGGTGCAGGCGAACGTGATCCCGTCGTCATCGGAGCCCACGAAGGCCACGCGGAAGGGGCCGCCCTGGCAGTCGAGGTGGTTGCAGCCTGCCGCGGCGCAGAGCACCGCCGCGTTGAAGCCGAGCGCGAACACCGGCACGCAGGGTATCCTCCACAGTCTGTCCGTGACGGGGTCCCAGACGACGAGGTCCTGGTCTTCAACGGTGTGGAGGAGGACGCGGCCGTGGCGGGCGTCGAGCACCTGCAGGCCGGGGCGGTTGGGGGCGGCGGGGCGGAAGGAGGAGGTGGGGACGAACTGGGCCAGGCCGCGAAAATGCTGCTTCAGGTTGAGGACGAAGCCGAGCATGGGGGGCATGCGGTGGAACGCGCGGTAGCGGCGGAGGAAGGCGGGGTCGGAGACGAGGCGGCGCCAGGGCCTGCAGACGACGGAGGCGCGGGCGAGGCACGCGGGGTCGTCCGGCGGGAGGTGGAGGAGGATCTCCGGGGCCAGGTCGGCGATCGTCTGAGGCGCCGGCGCCAGCGTGTGGCGAGGCCGTTTCGGCGGGGGGATGTCCATGGTTGGTTGGTTGCTTGCTTGCTTCGGTTGGTGGCCCGGTGGCCAGGGCTTGGGTGTGGAGGAGGAGGCTAGAGAAGGGCAACCGTCATGGCAGGGAGGCGACGTTGGCCGGAGGAAGTGGAGGACAGGCGGCGGCGTGGTCGCGGCGTCGTGTGGAGGAGGGTGGCGGCGGCGTGGGAAGGTTGAGGGCGGTGGTGTGGAGGGGTTTAGCCGTTCATGGGCTCGACGAATGGGCTGACGCGTGAAAAGTAACAACAGTGAAGTTCAAAGTGTATGATCTACCGTGTCTAGTGTCTACATCCATTTGGCTTTTCGTATTCTACAATCCCGAAAATTCAAAAAAGATTGTGACATTAGAACATGATAAAGAA
Source organism: Stipa capillata (assembly GCA_019208055.1). Lineage (NCBI taxonomy): Eukaryota > Viridiplantae > Streptophyta > Magnoliopsida > Poales > Poaceae > Stipa > Stipa capillata. Next base: position 44,446 of record JAGXJF010001304.1, read on the forward strand.
CTTGTAAATATAAATTTATAGCTTTGCAAAATTCGATTGTCTGAAATTTTTGTAAGTCTCGATCAACTAAAACTGCACATTACCGAATCTAAAATTACAGTGTAAAAGATATGCAATTATAGAAAAGGTAATAGTAAATTTTAGTCCATAGGACATACATAGAGCGATGTGGAGATGATGATGGTTGGATATTAATCAAGTACTTAGAAAAGCTATTGATTTTTTAAAAATAGAGGTGATACGTTTGACCTCTGCATCGATGGGTGCACATGATCAAGTTTTCTTTAATCAAGTACAATAAATTATGGTTCCACATAGGAATATACTGTAAATCTTATTTTTATTTATGAAAATCGTCAAACAACTTATGAATAATGGTACATGCGAAAGTTCTGAATATACATCTGTACTAATCTTAATAATTCCTATATTTTTTATATAGAAGTATTGTTACATGAGCGTTCAGACGGGCTCCCATAACTGAAGCAGATGACACATCCCTCGTGAGCATGAGTAGAGCGGGGACCCGGCGAGGACACTGGGCCACTGGGGTGTTCCATGACGGCGGTGCGGCGGGCTCCATTCGCCGGTCTCCGATGAATGCACGCACGCCCATGTGCATTTACTTGTGTCTACGCCGACGAGGACAACGAGGAAGGGACCCCCATGGCCCCATGGCAGGCGCAGAGCGCCGCGGCAGCATAACGAAAATACTGCGTGTCGGGCACGAGGAGGCTCCGTCTGCTGCCCGTCATGACGACGAGGTCCTTGCCGAAGGGAAGCTCCATGTCCGACGCATCGAGGACGGCTTGTGCCGGGGTTTGGGTGAGAGGCGTTGCTGGGAGCCCATGGTTTTGCAGAGGTATGATCAGATCACCAGGCTGTCTCTTTCTCGTATTCATACAAGTATACAACCGTTTTCTTGTGATCCTGTGTTAATAGAAGAGCAAAAAACTTCTTCGGCCTCTGCGGATGCACATAGTTAAATAAACCTGTGGCGCTTTTTCCCCTTGGCTAGGTACGTTTTACATGCATGTTTTGCTACGTACGTTTTTGCGTAGGTTCCATCTCTGTTGTGCTACCAGAAGCCATGGTAGCGCGAGCTAGATATATTCACATCTTGCACCCCAACGAGCCAAAAAAAAAGGCCAATGAGGTGTGCACGCGGATGAATTTTTTAAAAAGTGTGCACGCAGGCAAGCACATGGCCAAACGAAGCTTCTGTTCCCGTGCCCGGAAAATCAAGTGCAACATACATGCACACTGGGCCAAATGGTTATATAGATAGCTGGTTCGAAGTCGTCGTCAAGTGCACTGCAGCTCTTCACTCGGTCGTCGTCCTCTTTTCCGTCAACCGGGTAACATGCAGGTGAAGCATCCGGGAAGCTTCCTTCTTCATGCATGTGAGGGCCAGGCTGGGTCCCTCCAAATTAATTAAGCCATGAATTGAACAGCTTTCGCTGATCACCACCTTCCCTCTATTATATCTTCCCCTCCTTTTCACTTCACGCATTCATCAGCCTTTCAGCTAGCTACTAGTGCCTAGTTCTTGCATGCGCACCTGCACATCTCAGTTTACTCGTACAAGCGTTGCGTTTCACAGCCTACTCTCTCATCGTGATCCGTACTAGAGCTTTTGCTAGCTTGCGACTGGAGGCAGAGTGCTTCACCCAAGAAGGTGAGACATATACGTACTCTAGGTACCAGATGAATTTATCCCCTTTATTTGCTGGCTCTCTGCTACACCTCTAACTCAAAAGTGAATTGAATCAATCCGGCCTGTTTTTGATTTGTGTCCAGGGAGGAAACTCGATCAGTGATCAGCGATCAAGAAGTCTTTAATTCTTCTCTTGATGGCGGACATGGTGGCATCGGCTGTTGTTCAGGAGGCTGTGAACGGAGCCTTCTCTTTCATGGTCAGCAGCCGTGAGGAGAAGGCGTCCAAGACCAAGAGGCGCCGTATGGAGAGGCTGGAGATGGCGCACTCCGAGTTACAGTTCGCGCTTGAGAGATCTAGGAATATGCGCATCACCAGCGTCTCGTTGCTGTGCCGGCTGCAGATGTTCGAGCATGCATACGAGGAGTGCGATGATGCTCTCTACAAACGCAAGGTCCGTATACTGGAAAACGACGAAGAGGCCGATCAGCAAGTGGTAACGCGCACATCTTCTTTACCCAAAAAGTTTTTGGTTGCTATCAAAACATATGTCTCGTCTTTCTTTACCCCGAACAAAGACGAGTTAAGCTGCTCCGATGTCGGAAGATTCGAGTGGTTTGCGGACAAGGCGAGCAAGTTTGTAAGTGATGTCGAGTCTGGCTTCTCAGTTGGACACCTCAGGTTCTTCAGACCTCTCCTCAGGCAACTCCTTGAAGGCACAACTCTCTGCTATAAAATGGTGCGAGGAAGCCAAACCCATCACCTTTCATAGAGCCCCTCCATTCCGAAGAGCCTGAAGACCTGGTGGCATTGTTATGGTTTAGCAGAGAAGATCGTGAGATAACAGCAAGATGCTTTACTCTAGGGTTGATGCTACGACTATCCGAAAGCACGGACATAGTTGGAATTACCACCAAGTGTTTGCAGTCACTTGGACCTCAATTCAACTCTTTGGCTGATGAGGCTACAATCGGAGAGCTCACTCGACTGCTTACACAGGACGTTTTCCATGCCCGTTCAGAATTTTCGCGAGTGAGGCTGTTGGGGTTGCACGTCTTAAATACAGTTTGGCGCCCAGATGGAGTTTTATCTCGTATTAGCGACACCAATTTATCGGAATCATCAAACAGATTTCCAGAACAAGTTACCTCGGTGTATGTTGACTCATATGTTTCAGCGGAAAGCTTAACGACTAACCAAGCCGACATGAACATTGTGAAAGATTGGCCACCCCTGCAGCTGTCAGCTTTGTTCCTGCCTCGGCGTCATTCCGTGCCGGGGCTGCCTACATGCCTGCGAGAGTGTTTTTCTCAAGAGGATTTTCCTGTGGCGACGGTTGGAAGACAGCGCAAGACCGTAATGCTTTCCTGTGGCGACGGTTGGAAGCCATCAATGGTTTATTCGTCAACGTGAGCTGTCACGCTATGCTGTATCCTTCATAAAGTTGAGTAAAGCTTGGACTAATAGTGTAAATCTCGGAGGTACGGGATCGAGGACCTCACGCCAAACAAGAGGACGACGAGGTGCTGTGGAAGAAGCAAACCCAAGGAAACAAGAGAGATTTGATCGTATGCCCCCATTGTATAATGTCACTTGATCATATGCCCTGTCTTAGATTGTAACGGATCATATGCTCCACATTACATTCTCTCTTTGATTATATGCCTCACTTGGTTTATTTTAATCATTTACTGCTGATTAGGACGTAAGAGGCAGAAATTCGGAAAATGAGCAAATCTCTTCACTTCTCTCGCCTGACCGTGCGTGCCTCTCTGTCTCTCTCTCTCGCGAGGCGACACCGGCGGCCGGCGAAGGCGACGCTCTCTTCCTCTCTGTCTCTGTCTCTCTGATCAGCCCCCCCTGCAGACACCGTGCCTCTCTCTCTGTGTTGGCATCTTGGTTTCCAGAATGAGTCAGTAGAGCCGATACTAGGTAGGTTTTGCTGAGATTGCTACTCCACAAGAGGAACTACAACCACATCGTTGTCCTTAAGTCTCCAAACTTCCCTCATAGAATTCTCATCACTGTTTTGACTGCCATGGCTTGCACTTGTGATGATCCATGCCTTGGCATACAGATGTTTCAGAGTCGGGCATGTCTAGCCACAGTTTAAGAGCTGCAGGATGATGACTCTGAACCTGAGACAGAATTCACAAAGAGTACTACAACGGCATATGCAAGGGACATGTTCGACAACTTTCAGAACAAAAATACCCCTTTGATACAGAATCAAGGCCCATGATGGCCCACTCACCACTCGGCCACTCCAACGCAGCTGCATTTTTCTTTGGCCCCTCCTGAGGTTTTGTTGTAGCTCCGCCACTGAGAAAGCAGTAGGTCAATTAAACAACCAGGCAAGCAAGATAATTTTCAGAATGATCTTCAGCGTCACGCATTCACAAGCAGAAATTCACCACCGCATGCAGATTGATCGAAGCAATGACCCAGCACAGAAATTTCAGAACAACCTCATCACATTTGTCAATCGCTAGCCACTGCATTCACGCATCACAACCAGTAATAACAAGTTCTAGGAACAACATACTAGTAAAAGCGGGGGCTTCAGATCTTCAGAGGTTTGATCCGAAAGGGTCTAGAACTCACACAGCTCCAGTTTCCTCAATCGCTGTGACTTTAACTCAATCATGTAGGTGCCAAGATCCGTGTTCGCTAAAATGATATCAGTGCGTTCCACAAAGCCAATCACCTGCAGTGAGATCGTGGGATCTTCAATGGGGAGCAGCGTGTTGAGGGTGGATGACTCCACGTCGTGCCCATGCAGCAACGCCGTCTTGACCAACTTCCCTCACCACAGTTTTTTTTTGAAAAAACACCCGAAGGTATTTTTATATCTGATAAAAGTTCAGGAAAACATACACAACGGTCCCTAGAGAAACAAGAGAATACAACGAAGCCCCTAGGGCCAAAACCGAGGACGCTGCACTGGACGCCGACCGGAGCACCGCTGAGCCGCTGCCAAAGAACCCGCTGGAGGTGACGCACGCCTTGAAGAAATCTTGGCAGGACCGAAGTCCGGTTGAAGACCGCAATAGTAGTCCGCCGCAAGAGGCGGAGCTTGAGAAACCACGAAGGAGCATCGGTCGAAGCAGCACCGCGAGGACGCCAAAGAGGAGAGCCCTCATCGCCTTGCCAGAAGATGGGCCGCGGAGGTCCAGCAGGAAGACAAGCAGCCCGAAGAAACCCCAGATCGGCACCAGCAGAGCATCCATGGAAGATAAAAAGCCAGCCAACCTCCACACGATCCCTCACCACAGTTTGAGCTTGGACCTGTCCAAGAGGGCGAGCCCCAGCGCACCGTCCTCCGCCACCATGAGGAAAACGTTGGCACCGTACTTGAGAATATTAGCCGGCGGCAGTCCAATAACCGATAGGCAATGCCTGCCGGCCCAAGTAATACTTGAGAATTCCGGTGCTCAGCGGAAGCATGAAGTGTAGCGCGTCTGTATGTGTTGTTCTATCAAAAGAAACATCTCATTTACGACCATGCCTGTAAAAATGCATATGCTGCGAAATCAATGAACCGAGAACTTGATTTCCATGAACTTATGCTGGCAAAATTGCTAGATACAAAGTCTCCAGGAGGCATGCAAACATCTGCACCCGACGGCCGGCAGCGGCCACAGGGATTGAGGACCACAACACCAGATGTTTTCCGGCGGCTTCAGTGCACCGGTAAGATAGATCGCCGTCACGTCGGCTCCACTGTCACCGCTACCTACCTCTACTAATTGGAGGCTCCTACCCTTTGCTGCCCATGGTGGCTGCCGACAGCCTAAGCGTGCAAGGCAATCGCCAGCACCATCGGCTGCATGAGGATCACCCGATGGTGTTTTAATTTTCATTCAGGACCCTATTTGCAAAATATAGAGTGCTGTGATTGTAAATTTCATCGTGCATGGCGTTTATCGGGGGCTCCATCGGCGACGACCGGGAGCAGATAGCTGAACTTAGCACAGAAGAAAATAAAACTGATCGTCTAACGTCTTCGCGGCTTCGACTTTGCACCTGAAATTACACACTTTTCAGCAAATGGGACGAAAAATGATCAACATCCTGAATGACGAATAGATTAGTCGAACACAAGCAGGGGTGAATTCCACGGAAGCTGATTCAGATCTTCCCCTCAGTCTAAAAGCGGGAATTTTTCCTATTCATGCGGCAGATGAATTGTTTCCTGTAAAATTCAACACCTCCTGCAAGTAGCGTTCAAATGATTTCCAGTCTTTCAACAGTACGGATGATGATAATTAAGGGCGAATCATCTAATATAATTCCCAGGTTGCATTCAAGGGGTGCAAAAATCTGACGGCGCCAAGTAAGATGAAGACTGTTCTGCGGCGCATGACTGCATTCCAAGTGCTAAACAACTCCAAACACGACATATCCCAGTTCCCAACTGCAAAAGATTGCCTTGCCTTCCAACTGTGGTCAAACTACATCTTTGGGCAACCTGGTTCAAGTCATGATCACAATGAATTCGACAAGGATCATGATCACCAGACTGATTTTTCAGGAAAGAGAGACATATACATATTCAGTTTTAATAGGTTGCGTCAAGCACCAACTAAACAACAAACCGACATGCCAAAATAGTAAACTGGAATATAGTTTTGACTCGTGATCACCCTGTATTCGACAAGAAGAACCATAACAGGTCATGATGAGTTCCATTGTTCCTACTTAAATTGCCCAACAGAAAACAAAATACTTGAAAGCATCATCAGCTCTGCTGTAGGATGGCAGCGGCAGCAGAATCAAGACGGTGAGCTTGCCCAACGTTAGGTGCTGTCATTGAGGGGCTCAGTAGCAGATCACTGGGCCGTCGGTGGAGATGGCAATCTGCCACTAGTACAACCTGAAAATGTAGAGAGTAAAACACAAACATGCTATGGCTCAACATTTGCACTTACCAGAGAGATGTTAATTCATAACTCAGAAGGACAGAGTAAAATTCAAACATGTCATAGCTCAACATTTGCACTCACAAGAGTTTATCGTACCATGGAAAGCAAAACTGCTCCCTAGATTCATATATTGACCCCCGCAAGTTCTCACAAGGTATTTAACAAAAAGCATCAGCAATGCAAGAAACAAAACTGAGCTTCAGGCCAACGGCATAGCCTAAAAACTCACAACCAATGCAAGAAACAAAACTGAGCTAAGTCAACCGTGGTATCTATACAGTACCAGAACTCAGACTAACAGCTTATGAGAGGAACGTAATGCTACCTGAACGAAGTGAGTGTAACAAAATAAAATTCAGATGAGTTTTGCTTAAAAAGCAGTGTTTTATACATGCACAAGAACCTGCAAATGGTTTCTATCAAGCTCCAAAGTCACAGCAAACTACATCAGATATGACTCTCGCATCACATGACAACAACGAGCAAACAATGATTTCTTTTTACTTTGTTTTGTGAACTTGGCAAATATTATAGGAAGGTAGATAAAATAATGTGGTAGTAAAATAGATTACTTCGCCACTAACTTCTCTCTGCAGGGAGAAACTGATGATCTATCTGGTAAGTATATAATACTAGTAGATAACATCAATTAACTGTATGTTAATGCTACAAAATACCTAGTAATCAGATATTTTTCTACTATCCTTCTGAACCTAATACGTCCCCAACCCTCTGAAAAAATTCTTCTGTCACTATCACAGTTTTGCTGAAAGTTAAGTTTTCTGAAGCAAGCTGAAAGCTAAGTTAAAAATCATGGGGCATTGCTGAGAAAGAGGTCCACCATCTTGCCAATCATCAATCCAAAAACTGATGTGCTCCCCATTTCCTTCTTGCAAAAAGGTTGCAATATTTGTTTAACCTCAATTAAACCTTGCCAAAAGTATGATCCCCTGGTTTACTCTCAGTCAAGGACAGAACACTATTCTTGATATTTCCTCCTCAACAAACTCGGCCATAGACCCTCTTTATTTTGTAACTTGTATAACCATTTCCCGAAAAGACAAATATTCCTTTGGTCTTTTGGTCTGCAAACTGCTGGCCAACTGACTAAATGATGTTTCACCAATGTATAATTCTTAAGTCGGTCATAAGCTGGGTCCCACTTAATGTGCTATAGCAAAATAGAATTCCTCCAATGCTTAATACCTCAATGGGTCTTACTGTGGAGCCCACATGGCAAATACTTTTAAGTTTACAACTCAATGAATTGTACTTCCCAAGCTTGGTACAATCATACATGTGAACTGAGGAGAGAGAGAATGATTTTTTATTCGCTATGGGTTGGTCTTAGCTCAAAGACCCGGTCTTAGGAATTTATCCCTAAGACCTCTACTCACAGTGTATATGGCCTGGTCTTAAGCCTTATATATTCCTTAAGACCTCCGATTTTGACACATTGGAGACGCCCTAACAATATTAGTCTCATGCCACAGCAATTTAGCTCTCAATTCTAAAGTAATCTATTATCTTCAAAGCATTCAAGCAGAAGATAGCATGTTTGAAGGCATGCTACCAATTCAGAAGGTTTACTATAAAATCAGGTTTGCAATGACAGCTTCAGATTGCAAACAAGGGAGAGCAGAACAGATATCAACAACTCCCTGGGTATATCTTGCCAATTGCAAAATTAGTCCTATATAATTTCCATTCTGACTGAATATTCACAAATCTCAAACATATGGAAGACGATAGGGTTGAGGATAATACCTGGTGTGCAGAAGCTCATGTAAGGAAAGATAGCAGAGAAGTAGTCCCCCACACACACCTTTGTCGCCCTCTCTGATTTGAACTCGATCATGAAGACGCCAGTATCTGTGCTCATGAAAATGATATCGGAACCGCAGTCCTTGGCAAAGCCGATCAAATATGGCGCAAAATCATTCAAGTCAGGAATGAGGAGCATTTCGAGATTGATGACCCTGCGTTTTGCCCACCCTGCAACTCCATCAGGACCCGTCTTCAGCGACCACAGGTGGACGGTGAACAAGTCAAGGCCGGCGAGCCCAAGCACGCCATCCTCCACCGGCATGAGGGCAATGCCACCCACGTACATGTCTGGCCAGTCGATCACCGATAGGCCACGATCTCCGCCCAAGTCGTAGCGTAGGATCACGGTGCCGGACTCACAGATGAAGTAGATCGCATCTCCCACGAGGACCGGGGGCAGCGTGTCGACATAGCAATCGAGCTGTACGTAGGACGGGGCGCTCCACGCACCGATCTCCGAAGAGTATAGCCAGGCGCGCGCGCTCGCGCCGCTGTCGTCGGAGCCGACGAAGGCCACGAGGAAGGGACCCCCATGGCAGTCAAGGTGGTCGCAGCCGGCCGTGGCGCAGAGCACCGCCGCGTTGTAGTAGCTCTGCGGGATGTCCGGCTCGCCCACGTGCTGCTTCTCGCCGGTCATGGGGTCCCAGAGGAGGAGGCCGTCCCTGGAGCTGTGGTAGGAGAGGAGGGCACGGCCATGGCGGCAGTCGAGCGCGTAGCAGTTGTGGAGGTCGAGGTGGGGAGGGCGGCATGCCATGGTGGGCATGAATCGGGCGAGGCCGAGGTCGACCACGTTACGGAGGAAGCCCAGCACCGGAGGTGCTCGGTGGAATGCCCGGTAGCGGCGAAGGAAGGCGGGGTCGGAGAGGAGGCGGCGCCAGGGTTTGCAGACGAGGGAGGCGCGGAAGAGGCAGGCGGGCTCGTCGGGCGGGAGGCGGAGGAGGATCTCGGCGATGAGATCGTCGAGCAGCGCCGGCGGCGAGGGGCACGGTGGAGGCGGGCTCATGGTGCAGCGCGGTAGGGTTTGGGGGCAAGTAACGGTGTGGTGTCTACTTGGTTCGGTTCAACCAGTCTCTGCCGAGTGGGGCCCATGGAGCAGTCAGAGCGCGATTCAGAAACGAGAACCTTCTCCCTGACGCTTCAGAATTCATCTGCTTCGCATGAACAAACTAAGGGGATAATCTCTTGAGGTTTTGGTTTTTTTTTAATTAGCACAGTATCCTGTGCAATTGGGCGGAAAACGTTTTTAATTATCTTTATATTTTTTATCTGTACATGTGATATTATACCAGTACGGGAAATAAAAGTTCAAATTGCGAGCCAGCCTGTTAGGCATTATACTGAACCGTCTATTTAGATATAGTTATGATAATCTATCGAATGTGATTTGTTTAATTATCTTTATTGTTTTACTTGTACGCGTGATATTAGATCAGTACTAATTGCATGGGAAACGTTTTGGTTATCTTTGTCTTTTTGACCTGCATGTGTGATATTAGATCTGTACTAATTGTGCAGCAAACATTTTTAATTATCTTTATTTTTTACCCGTGCACGTGATATTAGATCAGTACGAAAATAAAAGTTCAAATCACGAGTCGACCTGTACTGAGCCGTCTATTTGGGTACATTTATGAGCCGACTTGCTAGTCGTTATATCAAGCCGTCTATTTAGGTACAGTTATGATGATTTATCGGATGTGATCTGTTTAGGTATAATTATGAAGATCTATCGGCTGTGATCTGTTTAGGTGCAGTTATGAAGATCTATTGGTTGTGATCTATTTAGGTACAGTTATGAAGATCTATCGGTTGTGATCTGTTTAGGTGCAGTTATGAAGATCTATCGGCTATGATCTGTTTAGGTACAGTTATGAAGATCTATTGGTTGTGGTTTATTAATAATAAAAGGGTCCACCAATTAACGATCGGAGACCACGACGAGGGAGAGTGTGATCTTGGAGGTACGGGATCGAGGACCTTGTGCCACACAAGTGGGAGTGGGAGCCAATGCACCGTGGTCAAGATGAGAAGGACAATGAGGTGTTGTGGAAGAAGCAAAGCCAAGGAAACAAAGGGAGATTTGATCATATGCCCCCATTGTATGATGTCACTTGATCATATGCCCTATCTTAAATTATAACGGATCATACGTCTCATATAATATTCTCTCTTTGATTATATGTCTCATTTGGTTTATTTTAATCATTCACTGCTGATTAGGACGTAAGAGGCAGAAATGCCCCCGTGGTAAATGAGCAAATATCTTCGCTTGTCTCGGCTGACCGTGCATGCCCACTCTCTCTTTCTCGCGAGGCGACACCAGCGGCCGGCGAAGGCGACGCTCTCTTCCTCTCTGTCTCTGTCTCTGTCTCTCTGGTCAGCCCCGCCTGCAGACACCGTGCCTCTCTCTCTCTCTCTCTCTGTGTTGGCATCTTGTTTTCCAGAATGAATCTGTAGAGCCGATACTAGGCAGTTTTGCTGCTACTCCACAGAAGGTAACTTACAACCACATCGTTGTGAACTTGTGAACATTTGCTTAAGTCTCCAAACTTGCCTCAACAAATTCTCATCACTGTTTTGACTGCCATGGCTTGCATTTGTTCTGATCCATGCCTTGGTGTACAGATGTTCCAGAGTCAGGCATGTCTAGCCAAGTTTAGAGCTGCAGGATGATGACTCTGAACGTGAGATAGTATTCACAAAGAGTACTGCCTACTGCAATGGCATATGCAAGGGACATGTTCGACAACTTTCAGAACAAAAATATCCCTTTGATGTAAACTTGTGAAACATTCACGTTCAGAAGCGAGCAGCAAGTCAATTAAACAACCAGGCTACCAAGATAATTTTCAGAATGATCTTGAGGGTCACGCATTCACAAGGAGAAATTCACCACCGCATGCAGATTGATCGAAGCAATGACCCAGCACAGAAATTTCAGAACAACCTCATCACATTTGTCAATCGAATAATAAGTTCTAGGAACAACATACTAGTAAAGTTCAGATCTTCAGAGCTAGAACTCACTCACACAGCTCAGTTTCCTCGATCGCTGTGACTTTAACTCATGTAGGTGCCAAGATCCGTGTTCGCTAAAATGATATTATCAGTGCCTTCCACAAAGCCAATCACCTGCAGTGAGATCGTGGGATCTTCAATGGGGAGGGCGTCGTGCCCATGGGCCACAACTCCGTCTTGACCAACTGCCCTCGACCACAGTTTGAGCTTGAACCTGCCAAGAGGGCGAGCCCCAGCGCACTGTCCTCCGCCGCCACGAGGAAAATGTTGGCACCGTACTTGAGAAAATTCGCCCGCGGCAGTCCAATAACCGATAGGCAATGCCTGCCGGCGCAAGTAATACTTGAGAATTCCGGTGCTCAGCGCAAGCACGAAGTGTAGCGAGTCTGTATGTGTTGTTTTATCAAAAGAGAACATTTCATCTACGACCATGCCTGTAAAAATGCATATGCTGCTAAATAAATGAACCGAGAACTTGATTTCCATGAAACTATGCTGGCAAAATTGCTAGACACAAAGTCCCCATGCTACTTCTAGATCAAGGAGACATGCAAACATCTGCACCCAACGGCCGGCAGTGGCCACAGGGATTGAGGATCACAACGTACACCAGATGTTTTCCGGCGGCTTCGGTGCACCGGTCAGATAGATCGCCGTCAGCACCATCGGCTGCATGATGACCCGATTGTGTTTTAATTTTCATTCAGGATCCTATTTGCAAAATATAGTGGTGTGATTGTAATTTTCATCGTGCATGGCTTTTATTCGGGGGCTCGGCTGGCGACGACCGGGAGCAGCTAGCTGAACTTAGCACAGAAGAAAAGAAACTGATCGTCTAACGTCTTCGCAGCTTCAACTTTGCACCTGAAACTACACACACTTTTCAGCAAATGGGAGGAAAAATGACCAACATCCTGAAAGATGACTAGATGAGTCGAGCACAAGAAGGGGTGAATTCCACGGAAGCTGATTCAGATCTTCCCCTTAGTCTAAAAGCGGGAATTTTTCCTATTCATGCGGCAGATGAATTGTTTCCTGTAAAATTCAACACCTCCTGCAAGTAGCTTTCAAATGGTTTCCAGTCTTTCAACAGTACGGATGATGATAATTAAGGGTTAATCATCTAATTTAATTCCCAGGCTGCATTCAAGGGGTGCAAAAATCTGAAGGCGCCAAGTAAGATGAAGACTGTTCTGCGGCGCATGACTGCATTCCAAGTGCTAAACAACTGCAAACACGACATATCCCAGCTCCCAACTGCAAAAGATTGCCTTCCAACTGTGGCCAAACTACATCTTGGGCAACCTGGTTCAAGTCATGATCACAACGAATTCGACAAGAGGGACCATGATCACCAGACTGATTTTTCAGGAAAGAGAGACATACACATATTCAGTTTTAAGAGGTTGCGTCAAGCACCAACTAAACAACAAATCAAACAAGCCAAAATACCAAACTGGAATATAGTTTTGACTCGTGATCACCCTGAAGTCGACAAGAAGAACCATAACAGGTCATGATGAGTTCCATTGTTCCTACTTAAATTGCCCAACAGAAAACAAAATACTTGAAAGCATCATCAGCTCTGCTGTAGGATGGCAGCGGCAGCAGAATCAAGACGGTGAGTTTGCCCAATGTTAGGTGCTATCATTGAGCGGCTCAGTAGCAGATCACTGGGCCGTCGATGGAGATGGCAATCTGCCACTAGCACAACCTGAAAATGTACAGAGTAAAACACAAACATGATATAGCTCAACATTTGCACTTACCAGAGAGATGTTAATTCATAACTCAGAAGGACAGAGTAAATTTCAAACATGTCATAGCTCAACATTTGCACTTACAAGAGATATATGTTAATTCACCATGGAAAGCAAAAACTGCTCCCTATATTCATATATTGAACCCCACAAGTTCTCACAAGGTATTTAACAAAAAGCATCAACAATGCAAGAAACAAAACTGAGCTTCAGGCCAACGGCATAGCCTAAAAACTCACAACCAATGCCCCAGGAGCAGCTAAGTCAACCGTGGTATCTATACAGTACCAGAACTCAGACTAACAGCTAACTATAAGCAGTAGCGGTCAAACAGACTGGAATGGCTAACAACACTAAGCCTACGGGGCCTCCAAGTTCATTGCCTGCATGTTTAAGATTGAAGGGGTGCGCAAATGTAGATTCAATACTCTGCTTATCAGTCAAAGGAATGAGAAACCCATTCACAGTTCATCTGTTAGCAGAGAAGAGATATATCTGACTGAAGGCACTCATGCATGATGGAACATGTGGCTTGTCAATCAGCTAAGCACTCGCAGCACGTAGCAACAGGTTGAGGACTTGAGATGTTAGTACCGACTGATAAGCGATGAATGCTAAACTCAGAAAAACTCGACCAACAGGGGGAGGAAACCTGCAGCATTCTATTAAGAAAGAAGCAACACGAGACACTGATTATTCTACCATGAATAACCAGCGAGGTTAAATCCGACTACAGGGTTTGAACCCAGGACGCCATGGAGACACCACTGCGCTGCGCTCCCACCACTGGGCCAGTGCGCAGTTCTCGAATGCTAAACTCCTTATGAGAGGAACGTAAGGCTACCTGAACGAATTGAATGTAACAAAATAAAATTCAGATGAGTTTTTGCTTAAAAAGCAGTGTTTTATACATGCACAAGAACCTGCAAATGGTTTCTATCAAGCTCCAAAGTCACAGCAAACTACATCAGATATGACTCTCACGTCACATGACAATAATGAGAAAACAATGATTTATTTTTTTACTTTTTTTTTATTGGCAAACATTATAGGAAGGTAGATAAAATAATGTGGTAGTAAAATAGATTATTTCGCCACTAAGTTTTCTCTGCAGGGAGCAACTGATGATCTATCAGGTAAGTATATAATACTAGTAGATAACATCAATTAACTGTATGTTAATGCTACAAAATACCTAGTAATCAGATATTTTTCTACTATCCTTCTGAACCTAATACGTCCCCAACCCTCTGAAAAAATTCTTCTGTCACTATCACAGTTTTGCTGAAAGTTAAGTTTTCTGAAGCAAGCTGAAAGCTAAGTTAAAAATCATGGGGCATTGCTGAGAAAGAGGTCCACCATCTTGCCAATCATCAATCCAAAAACTGATGTGCTCCCCATTTCCTTCTTGCAAAAAGGTTGCAATATTTGTTTAACCTCAATTAAACCTTGCCAAAAGTATGATCCCCTGGTTTACTCTCAGTCAAGGACAGAACACTATTCTTGATATTTCCTCCTCAACAAACTCGGCCATAGACCCTCTTTATTTTGTAACTTGTATAACCATTTCCCGAAAAGACAAATATTCTTTTGGTCTTTTGGTCTGCAAACTGCTGGCCAACTGACTAAATGATGTTTCTCTAACAATATTATTCTCATGCCACAGCAATTTAGCTCTCAATTCTAAAGTAATATATTATCTTCAAAGCATTCGAGCAAAAGATAGCATGTTTGAAGGCATGCTACCAATTCAGAAGGTTTACTATAAAATCAGGTTTGCAATGACAGCTTCAGGTTGCAAACAAGGGAGAGAGCAGAATATATATCAACAACTCCCTGGGTATATCTTGCCAATTGCAAAATTAATCCTGTATTATTTCCATTCTGACTGAATATTCACAAATCTCAAACATATGGAAGATGATAGGGTTGAGGATAATACCTGGTGTGCAGAAGCTCATGTAAGGAAAGATAGCATAATAGCTGTCCCTCTCACACACCTTTGTCGCCCGCTCTGATTTGAGCTCGATCATGAAGACGCCAGTATCTGTGCTCACGAAAATGATATCGGAACCGCAGCCCTTGGCAAAGCCGATCAAATATGGCGCACAATTAATCGGGTCAGGAATGGGGAGCATTTCAAGCTTGATGACCCTGCGTTTTGCCCACCCTGCAACTCCATCAGGACCCGTCTTCAGCGACCACAGGTGGACGGTGAAAGAGTCAAGGCCGGCGAGCCCAAGCACACCATCCTCCACGGGCATGAGGGCAATGCCATCCTTGTACACGTCTGGCGGGTCGATCACCGACAGGCCACGATCTCCGCCCAAGTCATAGCGTAGGATCACGATGCCGGACTCACAGATGAAGTAGATCGCGTCTCCCACGAGGACCGGGGGCAGCGTCTCGACATAGCAATCGAGCTGTACATAGGACGGGACGCTCCACGCACCGGTCACCGAAGAGTAGAGGCAGGCGCACACGCTCCCGTCGTTGTCGTCGGTGCCGACGAAGGCCACGAGGAAGGGACCCCCATGGCAGTCAAGGTGGTCACAGCCGGCCGTGGCGCAAAGCACCGCCGCGTTGTAGTAGCTCTGCGGGATGTTCGGCTCGCGCACGTGCTGCTTCTCGCCGGTCATGGGGTCCCAGAGGAGGAGGCCGTCCCTGGAGCTGTGGTCGGAGAGGAGGGCGCGGCCATGGCGGCAGTCGAGCGCGTAGCAGTTGCGGAGGTCGAGGTCGGGAGGGCGGTATGCCGTGGTGGGCACGAATCGGGCGAGGTCGATGCAGGACACGTTACGGAGGAAGCCCAGCAGCGGAGGTGCTCGGTGGAATGCCCGGTAGCGGCGGAGGAAAGCGGGGTCGGAGAGGAGGCGGCGCCAGGGTTTGCAGACGAGGGAGGCGCGGAAGAGGCACGCGGGATCGTCGGGAGGGAGGCGGAGGAGGATGTCGGTGATGAGATCATCGAGCAACGCCGGCGGCGAGGGGCACGGTGGAGGCGGGCTCATGGTGCAGTGCGGGGAGTCGCAAGTGGGAGGAGGAGGAAGGCGGTGTGGTGTCACTTGGTTCGGTTCAACCAGTCTGAGAGAGGGGAGTCTCTGCCGAGTGGGGCCCATGGAGCAGTCAGGCCGGGATTCAGAAACGAGAGCCTTCTTCCTGATGCTTCAGAATTCATCTGCTTCACATGAAAATGGCGTAGGATGGATATACTGTTGTGGTGAGTAAGGCCTCTCCTAATGCACAGGTGCTTAGATGAGATGCTAAGTGCATGAAAAGGCTTAGTAACTAAACTCCCCAATGCATGAAAATAGCGTAGGATGGATATACTGTTGCGGTGAGTAAGAGTATTGTAATGCCAACTAACTCCTGAATCGAACTGCATTTTGCATGGTAAGGACTAAAAATTCTGCTTTCATGCGGTCATTTTGTCAAAGCTTTTCCTTCAAGATTTGAATTCACATGTCTGATTATCATCCAGCTCGACGGTATTTGATCATGTCTCCACTGTAACCTGGCAGCTGCTCCGTCAACTAGGATGCAGAATGGAGGTAGTTGAAAAGGAACAATAGTATTTCAGGATAAAATATGCAGATACTGCGATACACCTCGTTCTTAGTTACAGATATCACTTGCATGTTTGCTTAGCATATTCTTCAGTTTATTCATTATATGAGTGCACTGCAACTGAACTGTAACTCAAATACTTTCAGTTCCAAGTGTATGTGTCTGAATACGCTATTACGTACGCAAATCTCGTTCAAGAGATGATACAGAATAGACCACACAGGTTCACTTTTTCCAAGGAAGAAAGGGACACATTCATATAGCAATTTTCATGTGGGCTTGCCAGGCCTGAAATAAGAATTTACTGAATTTTCTTGGATGATCACTGCACGTTCCCATGGTGGCGGCAATCTGCCTGTACCATGATCTGAAAATACACAGTTCATAAAACTTGTAACCATGCCATGCATAGCTGTACATCCAAACCTATGAGATATCAATTGCAAGCAATTACAAGATCGGGTCTAGGACTTATCCTTCAGATTGGCCACAAAGGAACAACAGAATAATGGATCAACAAGTTCCTACTAGTTACTTTTGTTCGGGAAAAAATCTTATGCTCCGACAGTTAATAGAAAGCGAAAAATGGTACAAGGTTCAACGATGCTTCGAACACCAGCATACTGGCAAACTGGCAAAATGCCAAACATAACAGCATGAACTACCAGCACCTTAATTGTTGCGAAAATAACAACTACCAGAACGACTACAACCTGACTGAAGCGGTGAAGCCACTAAACGGAGAGCAAAAAAATACATGGTCACGAGCCAACAAAAGACTACTAACAAAAACTACCAAGACCACCAATCAACCGCCACCAGAAGAAACTTTATCCAACTCCAGACCTGAGAAGAGACTCGTGGTGCATCGTTAATTTGCAACACGTCAACGCTTACTCCCTTGAACGCGTCCTCGATATCCTGATTCGGGATCTCCTTTCACTGATGCAAAAAAAATCCACAGATTTATAAATGAGTGGAGAAACGTTAGAATTAGAAAGCAGCGTGTGATTAAAAACCATCTCATTTCTATTCAGCCAAAGAGAACCATCTTGACTTATTGCGTTTTCTTCATGGAGAGCAACCACCATGATCTGAAACTCTTTTATACTAGTAGGCAACCCTTCCCAGGAGAGGCTATCTCTAAAAACACTCCAGACAAACTGAGAAAAACAACATTGAAGCATGATATGATCAGAAGATTCCACCCAAACACAAAGATGGCAGTGGACATTTCCCAACCAATTTCGAATGCTCAATCGTTCAGCACATTGGATTCAATGTTTCATCACTAACCACATAAAATGTTTGATTTTCATCGATATAGGCGCCCTGCACAAATCTCTCATACCAGTATCTCTAATTCCCTGAAGGACAACTCAGAATATAAAGATCGACTTGAGTACACACCCTTCTTGACTAGGGACCAGTTATATCTAAGCCAATTTCAGGAATTGTCCATAACTAATTTTTTCAAAGAATAATTGTCCACAACAAGCTTAATCCAACACAAATTAGTTAGGCAAAAGTAATTCAGTGTATATGAGAATGCCACCTTCCACACGTTTATGTGGCTAATTGGAAAACTACTAGCAGCCTGACTAAATGTTCACGGATCACAACTGAGCAGACATAGATTATAGAATACGTGCATGGCTACGACTACCTGGAGTGTAGAACCTCATGTAGGGAATGACTGAGTCGATGCTTTCCCATGTGGACATCTCCCTGACACGGTATGACTTGAGCTCAATCGTGATCACCCCAGCACCTGTCTGTAAGAAAATGACACCGGCACCGTCGGCAAAGCCAACCGGATGAGCTATGGTCTCACCAGCGGGGAGCAGCGGCTCGAGCTCGATGACTCTGCGTTGCGCCCATGCCACAGTTCCATTAGGACGGGTCTCCCTCGACCACAGGTAGAGCCTAGACTCCTGCACACCAGCGAACCCCAGCACGCCGCCCTCCGCCACCATGAGGACAGTGTTCTTGTACACGAACGGCACCTCCACCACATTCAGTTCCTGCCTGCCCATGTCGTACTCCACGATTATCTTCCTCGGGTTACAGGGGAAGTAGACTGTATCTCCCACAAGGGCGTTGGGCAACATCTCGACGGCACCCGGGTGTTCAATGGTGATGGGCTCGCTCCAGGCACCGGCCTCCGACGAGTAGACGCAGGCGGAGGTGACCTCCTCAGTTCCCACGAAAGCCACGCCGAAGGGGCCGCCATGGCAGTCTAGGTGGTTGCAGCCGTCGATGGCGCAGAACACCGCCGCGTTCATGATGCAGAACGGGACCGCCGGGAAGGGGACTCCCCACAGGCTGTCGGCGATGGGGTCCCAGACGAGGAGAGCCGGGAGCTTCTCCGTCGAGTTGATGGTGTGGAAGAGGACGCGGCCGTGGCGGGCGTCGAGCGC
This sequence comes from Stipa capillata, assembly GCA_019208055.1. Taxonomy (NCBI): domain Eukaryota; kingdom Viridiplantae; phylum Streptophyta; class Magnoliopsida; order Poales; family Poaceae; genus Stipa; species Stipa capillata. The sequence goes on from JAGXJF010001304.1 coordinate 63,614, forward strand.
GTACCAGTCGACGCGGTCGGGCTCAGCGGGACGCGGCGGGCGGAAGGCGGAGGTGATGGGGAAGTAGTGCGCGAGCCAAGTGCAGGTGTCATCGTAAAACTCGTTGTGGAAGAAGCCGAGTACCGTTGGTCTCCAGTGGAAGTCGCGGTAGAGGCGGCGGAAGGCGGGGTCGGCGAGGAGGCGGCGCCAGGACTTGCTGACGAGGGAGAGGCGGGCGAGGCGCGCGGGGTCGCCCGGCGGGACGCGGAGGAGGATCTCGAGGAGGAGGTCGTCGAACAGGGGCGCCGGCGATCGGCGGCCGGGTTGCCGCGGAGGCTGCTGCATCGGAGTTGCGGCGGCGGTGGCGGCGGCGAGTCGCCGGTGAGAAGACAACGACGAAGTGGTTGGATGGGAAAATTGGAATGACTCGCTGCTGGTTAACGTGGTTGGGTTCAACCAGCTTGAGGGGAGTCACTGTCAGATGGGGCCCACAAGGCAGTGAGAGCGTTGGGCTGTGCATTTCGGCAAACTCCTTATGCTGATACCTGTTGAGTATCTCATATTCCTAAGACGAAATGGAACTATGTTTAATTTCTCAACCCAGTAACTGATCACGAATTTACAATTCACCCTTTCAAAATCCAAAAATGAAATAAACTGATTGTTACTAGAATTCTTGAACGCAACAGACATATAAATAGATAATATAGCATTTACCCTCTTTGCAACAAACACTGGAAACGGAGGCTCACTTTCTTTTTAGATGTCGATCTTTCCTGCGGATTGGGAATGCAACTAAGGACGTGTTTGGTTCACTTATTGGTAATGTAAAAGGTAATGGAATGAGCTTACAATAAAAATGGGGTGTAATCAGTCCATTTTCTATTTTATTTGGTTACACCTTATAAAGGTATCAAGTTACTTTACACTGTTTGGTATTACACCGTAATCAAAATACGATGCCAAAATAGAAATCCAATCCTCAAATTTGCAGAAGTTCAGACCATACATGGATCATCAATTTTCAGAATTGCAGACTCCAAATTGAATTCTCCGAGCGCTCTATCCAACTCGTGATCCAATCTCTAAGCTCAGCGCAGCACAAGACACGAGGATTAAGCCGCGAAGATGCCCGCCGCCGACTTCACCCCGGCAAAGAGGAAGCTGGAGATCCGGCAGGTGTGGGCGCACAACGTGGAGGCGGAGTTCGCGTTGATCCGTGCCGCGGCGGAGCAGTTCCCGTACGTGGCCATGGACACAGAGTTCCCGGGCGTCATCCACCGCCCCACCAAGCACCTGGCCTCTCTCACCGCCGCCGAGCGCTACGCCCTCCTCAAGGCTAACGTCGACACACTCCACCTCATCCAGGTCGGCCTCACCCTTGCCACCTCCCCCGACTCGTCCCCCGCCTTCGCATTCGAGATCAATCTCCGTGAGTTCGATCCGCGCGTCCACCGCCATGCGCCCGACTTGGTCCGCCTCCTCGCCTCCCAGGGCCTCGACCTTGCCGCCCACCGCGCACACGGCGTCGACACGCGCGTCTTCGCTGCGCTGCTCATGTCCTCGGGCCTCGTCTGCTCAGGCGCCGTCACCTGGGTCACCTTCCACTCCACCTACGACTTCGGGTACTTGGTCAAGGCACTCGTCGGGCGCAAGCTGCCCAGGTCCGAAGGCAGCACTCGGGATGGACACTAGTGGCGGTGGCGCCAAAGGCGGGCGCTCGAGGTGGGGGAGGAGGAGAGGAGCGGGCATTGGCGGCGGGGCTAGCCAGATGAGGAGGGGGTGCTGGAGGTCGGGGAGGAGGAGGGAGCGGTGCTAGCGGCGAGGTAGATGTGGGCTGCGGCCGGGGAGCTCGGGGTGACAGGCAAGTGGAGGGGAGTTGGGAGCGAGCCGTCGCTGTCTCCGGTGGTAGAGGAGATCGGGAGAGGTAGGGAGACGGTAACGAGATGATTCCGGGTGGAGGTGGGCGGAATGGGCTGTGAACTGCGGCGGAATTTGTTTCTGCGGTATTTGATTACGGGCCAGGCCAACCAAACTCGATTAAGGAAATTAGATTGCAGTGTAATCTGATAACGGGCCAAAAAGGGGGAAACAAACACGTCCTAAGGTTTAGCTTGTTTTGCAAGGCTTCTAGCCTAGCCTTTGGGAAAGCTCAAAACCGTCAAGGATTGGTGGATCCACGTCACCCGCGATACAGGTCAACAGCGGGAGGCGCTAGCCTCGCTTCTCATGCTTGCCACTTGGGAATTTAGATTTAGCGAAACATGAGTTTCTTCCACAAGGTCTTTACTATGCCACCAATAGTCATGGCACAAATTAAAAACAATGTGGCAACATGGACCATGACAGGGCCAAAACACTTGGGAAATATTTTACCAGGAGAATAGGCTTTTTCCTTGGGGCCTCTCTAGGCCTAATGAAACGAGGCAAATCTTTTGCCTCTGTTTCCCATGAGACTGAATATTCCGTAGATTCTGAGAACAACAAAGCTATTTTGCAGCACTATACTAATATTTCGATTCCATTCACTTGGGAAGACATGGCATACGCTGGCAACAAAGGATTGGATAGAAAACTTCTACAAGGCTTACCTTAGTCATATTCTAAAACCTGGTATTCAACAGCTATCTTTCAGGATTTTACCTCCATGACATGATCAGTGCACCATACCACAGCAGCCAGGTGACAGAATTTTACTTCTGGCTTGTATAGTTGGGACAGCTCAACTCCAAAGTCAACATGGCAGGAAATCATAGGCTGCTGATGGGTGCCTGCCCACAATCACCTAGGTCTGCAACAAACAAAAGATGGGTGCTCACAATCACCCAGAAAACTGAAAAACGACCACAAAAGTAATGCTGCATATGAAACCAGCAATGGCTCACACCGAAAGATCACGTGCTTAGGAAAATCACATCGAAAGGATTTAGTACAGTTTAATAACATCAAAAGATTTCACCGTTCTGTTATTTCACATTCCGTCACGTCCCGTTTCGGTTTTCCTCGTTTTCTGTCTCTCTCTCGACAAAACCGATCGTATGAAAAGACATCTACACCCTTTGTTATGTCGTTGCACGAGAGAAAGAAACGCATCGAATCAATTCCATCCCTGCATGGCTGCATGCATTCCATAGACACAGACGTCGCCTTCCCCATGGAAGATGGAAGGAACCTTGGCTGCCCCCTCCCAGATCGCCGCACCATCGGAGTGTTAACTCGTGTCGGTATTACGGCTCGATTAACGTCTCCAGTTTACAAGCAACAGTATCAGTATCGTCAAGAACAGCATGAACAGGAGAGGAGACAGAGCCGAGATGGGAAAGAAGATGCCAACAACCCGAGCCACGCTACTGCTCCAGGGCCCATTCGCCGCTCGCGTAACGCCTGTTGGGCTTGATAATGCGTTTGGGCCGCGCGTCCCTCTCGTTGTTGTCGTCCCCACTCGTAGCATCGTCGTCCCCGTCCTCCTTCCCGTCTTCCTCCGTGGCGAGTCTGCTGACACGGAGGTCACCCTCCTGCACGCTCGAAGGTATTCCGCAGACCTCAGAAAAAAAGTTGAGGCCTCTTCTCTGTGTCTCCGGTTATTCGATCAGATAACTCACCTATGCAGCAAGCTGCCAAAGAATTGAGCTTGTGCAGAGCTCGCAATGGCCGGTTATACATACTCTTTCACAATGCATCGTTTGCATGCAGCACACAGGAAATCGGAAGAAAATCCATTAAAGATTTTAAACTAAATCCGCCTGCCCAGCCCGAGCGATGGACTAGCGAGTTGCGGCCTTGCGGGCAATCGTCACACGGTCTTATGGACGTGCATGCAGCAGCCGGCGGCGGCAAGGACGGAGGCGCACCAGCGTGCAGCGGACGGCGGCGTCGAGAAGAAGCCAGGGTGCGGCGGCAATGAACGAGCGGATCGGTGGTCTGGCTGTGGTGTGGTTTCAAAACTGTGTCCATCGATTGATTCCAGTATATAGGTGGAACGGGATGAGGGCAAAACTGCAATATGTGACGGCTCCGTTAGCATAAGTTGATACAATGTTAAAAATCTAGAAATTGTAATCTTTTCATGCTATCAAAGCGTATCAAATTTTTTTAGTGTGATTTTTCTAAACACGTAATCTTTCGGTGTATAACAGAACCAAATGTCCCTTTCTATTAACTGACAGTGTGACTGGCTAATTCAGCCCCTTTTCACTATCTGTCTTTGTCAACATATACCAAAGCCTTTTATCACCAACAACAGAAGCACTTCAATTTTTCAGACAAGCTTAAAATTCAGGCTACCCATGATAGTAGAGTGGAGCAACATTCATCGCCAGCTGCAGGTGGTGCCCACGCACAATCGCACACAAGATACAATGCATCAACCAGCACACAAGGAACATTAACAAGCATGAAAAAAATCCAGAAACCTACATACTTTTCACTTCCCTTCCTTACTAGCACCCCAACTTGTCTATCTGAGTCATCCAAACCATCATGCTAGAATGCAGAAAACTAATGCTTTGTTTCAGCTTCAGGTTGTAGCGTCTGTTCATGAACAATAGCAGTTTTATCACTCTCGCTATCTTCCTCCTCTTAATGCACATATCTAGTACAACAGCTTAGTGTTCAACCTATATCTCTTGCGCCGCTCTCTCAAAAGATTCCCTTGCTCCTAAACATCAGATTGTTTCCGTCTAGCCTCCTTCGTATCAACAGGCTGAAAAGGTGTTCAAACAACAGATGTACAACAGCATGAAGAAATGAAAGATACTGCAAGAATAGAAAAATGTCATTTCCATCCTCTTTGGCCAGTTTAACTACAGGATGATGAATTTTCAATGAAAATTCGACAAGGAAAATTTAGAATGGACCCCAAATCATATCATGCACGATCCATGATGCAGAGTGCGAAACAGCAAATTGGAACAAAATTACTCGGTATCAATCCATCTGCACACTTCAATTACAGTTGACTTCAGCTATATGTAATTTGACTACAGCTAAACAAGGGACTGAAACCAGTTCATACATGCCATACTAAGGAGCTTAGTCTCCATTAAGCAGAACCGCTCTGGCAAAATGGGCACGCAGCAGTTTAAGTTTAAGTAAAAGGGAACCAAATAACCAGCTAAAAGGTTCCAGGAATATGTTACTAACAAGAAGTACGCCTAAAGAAACTGTACTCTACTCTGATACAGAACCATCGCCATCCGTTGCCATGGGATGAACATCTGAGTTGTCGCTGCTATCGCCTTTTACTGATGGAGAATCCTCTGTGGGTTTCTTGGGGCAAGGTTCAGCAGAGATCTGCTTGTCATTTGCTCGTTTGATGCCTCTGCCAACAGCCCCAAGGTCGGTTCCAGTACTTCCGCTTGCTGCTGCTCTAGGCATAGCATTGCTTGGTCCAGCAATTTGTGAAGAAGTCAAAGATGCAGCTCTTAGCACAGCATTGCCAACATTCTGCTCACCACTTGCCTTTGAGACTCGGGTTGATATTGCTTGCTCCAGTTCTTCAAGCTGAATCCCAAAAATTCAAAGATGTAGTCATTGTTTCTTACAAGTTCTTCATGCAGTACTACTGTACTAGGTTCACGAGGAAAACCAAGTAGTTAACACGTATGAAATTTAACTTATTTACCTTCTTCTCAAATAAAGTCAATATGTCAGTAATAAACTCTATATCGTCGTCTAGAGAGGATTTTTCTGACCCAACTTCAGCAGCAGATGCATTATCACCTTTATCAGCCAACAAAGCTCCCTTGGCCTTTTTCAGGTTCTGTATATGGGACTTGCACAATGAAATAGCCTTTGCACAGTACGGGATCGCATCTCCAATCTTGGATGCCAACTCGAAGGCCAAACATATGCGGAAGTTTCTAGGACTGAATTAAGGAAATTAACAAAGGAAGAAAAACCAAAACCTACAAGATACCAGCATTATCTAACTGAATTTTTCATTGGTGATCAAAGTTCATCCCCACATGTACACTAGCATGTGCATTTATAAGTGAAGATACCTGTGCAAGATTTTCGTAAGTTCAAATTAATTGAAACCATACATGGATAATACAATGAAAAGAACCCCTTTAGGCTTTAGCCACCTAATTTTCAAGTCAACTGACTAAGATGTACCCCTAAAACCCCGGAGACAACGACTAGGAGGACACAAGCGCCGTAGCCCTTTGGTTGCAAATATGATGCTTTATTCTACTATATGGCAGACAATTGATACTGTTATTACCATAAGGAGGATACAGATCAATAATATGACGATGGTCAGGCTCAACCAAATGCTCCAAGATGGCTAAAGCTTTGAAGCAGGCACTGAGTGAGTAGTCTATGTCTTCTGCAAATAATATGTGGAACCCTGAGCATCAAGAGCATTCACCAATTAAATGCAGGCTTAACAAAGGTAACTGAGACTACCTCTTTGCATAGAGACTTCAGCAAGAGCAGCAAAGATTTCAACTTTCTCCATAGTGCTGCCAGGACTCTTCTCAAGTATTGCCTTTGCAATATGCAACATTTTCCAGGCCAGATCCAAATCTGAATCTGAAAAAAATCAGAATCACCTTTGCCATTTGAGTTTTACTCTAATCAAGGGCTATATCAGTACTTAGCATGACAGGAAGAAATGCACACAGAACATGATCATCAATTATTGTAGCATTTGACTATTCATGAAAATAAAACAGTAATCAGCAACAAAAAAAAATTAGATGCATATAAATACGTAAATGTTCCAACTCAATTCAGGATAAGCTCAATAGCTGATCATCAATGTTTCATTATTGATCAATCGTTGGTGCATTTAGAAGCAAATTAGCAAGAATTCTGATGAAAAAGTAAGACTAATTGTCCACATCATCGCATGATTTTTTGTACACAGATAACTGCAAAAAATAGGAATTGTATGTTGTAAAAGCTAGCCCATTCAAGTACGCTAGAGAGACAGCTAATTCCAAGAGATCGAATAAAGCCGGTGCTTCATAGATCAATATCTGTTTAATCATGCAATGTGTACAAGTAAGAATGACAAAAATAGATATATCACCCTAGATGGCAAATAGGTGACATATGGTACCAGATTACAACCGTTCAAGAATCAAAATATGGTCAACCATGAACAAGTTTTTGTATGAGAGAGCAATAAATGCATTTTTCTTGCAAGGTGAACTATGGTCTTCTGACCATGGTCAAATCTGTCGACTCTTGTCACAATGGTAAAATGAACCTATTACACATGCTTGATGCTATTTTGAGAATTACCATCTTTGCAGTGGTATTTTGACAATTGAACACCTTTGCAATCGTATTTTGATAATTGTTGACTGAAATCATCTGCTATTTAATTATTTATAACAACGAATTGTACTGTACCTAAAAACCACTTTGATTAAAGTGGTCTCATACGAAATGATGATGAGAATTTAAGAGATAATTCCAGACATTTTAGAGCTCCAAAAGCCATTACATTCCAAATGCAGGAGTACATTACAGATTAGCAGTTTACTATGTGTGCTCTTCAGCAGGTATGAACAGATGAAGAGACAAGGTTGTAAATCATAATCAGTATAATGTTATCAACTACATATAGAGAATAACAATGTTTTTCAGTGTATATGACTGTATGGGGTAAAGGGGTAATGACATACCCTCTGAGTTTCCAATATCATTTTTGCTGGTTGTACCCTTCAGTGATTCTTGATTTGGTGCACTCTTGGGATGAGCTTTGTATAGCAAAGCACACCCATATTTGTAATATCTGTTAAAACACCTTGGAGAAAGTTTACCATAATGTGCCACCCTAGATGATGACAAAGGCGCAAATTTGTTAGTGCATCACTGTTAAGGGGTATAACATAAGGCCATGAAAGGTAATGTAATCTAATCCGAGATAGAACATGTCAATCAAAACTAACTGCCACAATATTTCAGGAAGAAGGTGCGAACTATGTTTCACTGTTGATTGCCTTTGTAAGTTGTAACGACTGCCTAGTGCTTGTACAGATTATGAAGTAGCATTTTTCAAGTAGCGTATAAATAAACTGCACCGTGATGAAATATTTACAACCAGAGAAACATATGCACATTTCTCAAATAGGGTAAAACCTATCCTTGAAGTAAATGCACTTTGATTTGATGCTCATCACAATTCACACATCATAAAAAAATAAGGCCAAGTCCCAACTCCCAAGTATTGCTACCTAACCACCTTGGCGTGATCTGTCGAACATCCTAAACCCAACAAAACTCATCTTCCAAACTACATAAGTCAAAAGTGCAAAGCAACTAAGCACATATGAAGACACCAATATAAACCCAGAAGAGAATGAACTAATTGGAAGTTTGTAACCAACAATCCATATCTACACACGCTTCAGCCAGGCTTTGGAGTAAGAGCGGCAGGTGGAAAGGAAGAACCCTAACCTGATCTCGAGGGCGCGGCCGAGGTAGCCTACAGCACCGACGAAGTCCCCCTCCTCGATGGCCTTGGAACCCTTGTCGAACAGCTCCTGCTCAGTTTTCTCCTCCTCTTGTTCGCCCTCCTCCTCGTCGCCCTCCTCCTCTGACTCGTCCTCTTCCTCCCACTCGCCCTTCTCCTCCCCTTTCCCCTCCTCGTCTCCCACCTGCCTGCTGGAGTGCAGCAGCAGCGGATCATGGTACTCATCTCGGGCCTCCTCGACATTCTCCCAGGAGGAGACCATGGTTGATAGCAGCGTTATGTCCCCAGCTTGATCTGAAAAGAAACAGTATATATGGAATTGCTATCTCCAATTTCACAAACTCGTCCTTGAGCAAACGCACCATCACCCACACTTTCATGTCGCTAACAACATTACTTACGGTCTTACTAAATGATTCGCAAGTTGCAGCAAAGCAAATATATGCAAGCTTGTACAGGTCTGAAGATGGAAACAAGGCTAGTACCTGGAGTGTAGAAGCTCATGTAGGGAATGACGTGATCGTAATCGAAACCATTGATGGATACCTTCTTGACTCGGCATGACTTAAGCTCAATTGTGAAGATACCACTGGTTGTGCTCAGGAAGAAGACACCAACTCCATCCGCAACGCCAACCACCCTGCGTGCACGAGAGGGGAGCAGCTTCTCAAGCTCGACGACTCTGCGTCGCGTCCATGCCACAGCTCCATGGGGGCCAGTCTCCGTCGACCACAGGCAGAGCCTGGACTCCTGCACACTGGCGCATCCCAGCACACCGTCCTCCGTCATCATGAGGAGATAATTGTCATACTGGCCCATGTCTGGCCCGTCGATCATTGATAGTTCCCGGCTCAACAAGTTGTACCGCAGAATTATCATGCTCGGCTCGCAGGCGAAGTAGAGTGCATTTCCCACAAGGCATTTGGGATGAACTCTGAGGATTTCGAGGAGATCGGGAAGAGCAGGATTCTCACAAGAGGTAACGGAGCTCCAGGTACGAGCCTCTGAAGAGAAGACGCAGGCGTGGGCGATCCCGTCGTCATCGGTGCCCACGTAGGCCACGAGGAAGGGGCCGCCACGGCAGCCGAGGTGGTCGCAGCCGTCGGCGGCAGCGCAGAGCACCGCCCCGTTGTCGTAGGTGACGCTCTGCGCGATCTCCGGAGCGGGAATCTCCCACTGGCGACGGCCGACGGGGTCCCAGACGATGAGGCTCTCCGTGGGATCCTCCTCGTCCGCGCCACGAGGTTTCAAGAGGACGAGGCCGTGGCGGGAGTCGAGCGGACGGAGGTCGCGGCGGCCTGGGTGGATCGGGAGGAAGGGGGAGGTGGGGGACAGGGGAGAGAACCAGCAGGAGACGGTGTAGTCTCTCTCGAAGAAGCCGAGCAAGGGCGGTGTCCGGTGGAAGTCGCGGTAGCGGCGGGCGAAGGTGGGGCTGGTGAGGAGGCTGAGCCAGGGCTTGCAGACGAGGGAGGCGCGGAAGAGGCAACCGGGATCGTCGGGGGGGAGGCGGAGGAGGATCTGCTCGATGAGATCGTGGATCAGCGCCGGTGCAGGCGCCGGCGGAGGCGACGGCAGCATGGTTTGTGGTGGCCGGTGGGGAAATGTAGATGGGAATGCACGGCCAGGGGATTATCTGCCAGGTGGGTCCAGGAAGGCAGTGACCATGGTTTTGGTGAGGGTGGGACCGAGCGAGTCACGCACCGGTCAGGGGAGAAATGTCACTGCCAGGTGGGACCAACGAGGCAGTGAGGGTGTGGGCCTCACTGAACACCCTTTTTTTTTCTCATGGCAGGACTACTGAACACATATAAACACACACCTTGTGTTGCTAGCTGTTGTATCTCAAATTTGCAGACAAGATGCAGGTAAGTTCACTTTCTCTGCCTAGTTTAACTGATCACAGTTCATCTATTCTCAAACTGAAATTGAAGAGAACGGCCAAAATCCATTGGGGTGTCAACTAGGGTCTAACTTTCAGAGATTCAGACGGTATTGAACATTTCAGAGCTTCAGACAAATCTCACATTGCAAACTTGCAACTCACGACTAGGAAGCTATTTGCCAACAGCCTTTTTTTCCACGGTTGCCTCACAACTTCCGTTTGGTTAGTCAATACAGCTTTAGACAGTCCTATTGCATTGCAGCAGGCCTATGACTCCTCAACACCAAAGGTAACATGGTAGGAAAATCATACGCTCTTGCCCTCCTCAGCCTAAAAATAAAAGTCAATACCACCTCTCTACGTAAGTACCACATAAATATCTTTATCTTTACTGGGACTTTGGCTTTCCAAAGACACACTTACTCTGCTTAACACTATGACCGTGTCAGATGCAGACATGCAGTAGTTGCTAATCCAACTCTGGAACAGTTAGCAGTATATCAGTGTGACGCTAGTCTGTTACAACTAGCTCTGGCCTTTTCATCAGCCCAGCGAACGGCTTGCATATTCAGCTGTCGTTGTAGCTCAACTTCCCCGGAGAAGCAAGTAAGATGTAAACCCATTGTACAACGCAGATGAAACTACCATAGTTTACCCATTTTCAAGCTGCCCATCATATGTATGATCAAAATGCAATCATCGAAGGAAAAAATAACACATCGAAAAGCAAACGTCACATTGTGCACATCAGCCACCACGAACTGTCACGCTTGATAAACTTATCACCATTTTAAGCTACTACAAGTTAAGAGCTCTGGGGGAGTCGATGGCTCGTGCAAGTCCTAAACACTTAACGGCTCTGACAACAGCACACAGCAGTTTGAATTTAGCTAAACGAGAACAAATATGTAGCTCACATGTTCCACTAAGTTACTAATAGGAGGTAGGGCTAACAAAATTGCACTCTACTTTGATATGGAACCCTCGCCGTCTTGTGCTGCAGGGTGAACATCTGAGTTGTTGCTGCTATCACCTTTCACAGACAGTGAATCATCTGCTACAAGTCTCTTCGGAGAAGGTTCAGCAGAGATGGGCTTGATATTAGCTCGCTTGACGCCTCTGCCCACAACCCCGAGGTCAGTAACAGTACTCCCAGTGCTTCCTGATGTCGCTGCGGTAGACATAGTTGGGGAATCAAAGCCGTTGTTTACTCCAGCCATTTGCGAAGAAGTCAAAGATGCAGCTCTTGGCATGGAATTGCCAGCATTCTGCATTGCCTTTGCGGCAATACTCTTCATAATCTCATCTATTTGAGAACTTGGGGTTGACATTGCTTGCTCCAGGTCTTCAAGCTGAGTAAAAACAATACAGAGATTTCATTGCTCATTATAAGCAAGAAAAATTATCTTCTTCATTTATACAGCACTTGAATAAAATCTAGTTTATTTACCTTCTTCTCGAGGTCAGGTAATATGCCAGTAACCAACTCCATCTCATCTTCTATAGAGGATTTTTCTGAGCCTCCATCAGCATCAGATGCATTCTCACCTTTATCAGCCAACAAAGCTTCCTTTGCATTTTTCAGGTTCTGTAAACGTGACTTGCATAATGAAACAGCCTTTGCACAATATGGAATCGCATCTCCAATCTTTGACGCCAACTCGAAGACCAAACATATGCGGAAGTTTCTAGGACTGAATTAAGGAAATTAACAAAGGAAGAACAACAAAAGTCTACAAGATACCAGCATTGTATAACTGACATTTTCCTCTGGTGGTCACAGTTCATACCCACATTACCTAACACGTGTATTTACAAAAGTGAAGGTACCCGCACAAGATTTGATCAACTCAAATTAACTGACATCATGCATGGATAATGAAATGAAAAGGACACCTTTAGCCACCTAAATCTTCAGCTTAACAAAAAATCGCACCACTCAAACCCCAGAGATACACCCCCAGAAGGACGCAAGCAATACATCAGTTGGGTTGCAAAATGCTGCTCTATACTACTATATGGTAGACAATTGGCATTATTATTACCACAAGGAGGATACAGTTCAACAATTCGACGATGGTCAGGCTCAACCAATTGCTCCAAGATGGCTAAAGCTTTGAAATAGTCACCAAGTGAGTTGTCTATGTCCTCTGCAAACAAATGTAGGGCCATGAGTATCAAAACCATTTACCAGTTAAATGCAGGAGTAACTAAGATAACTTACCTCTTTCCATGGAGACTTCAGCAAGAGCAGAAAAGATTTTTACTTTCTCCAGAGTGTTGTCTGGGCTCTTCTCTACTATTGCCCTTGCAATATCCAACATTTTCCAGGCCAGATCCAAATCAGAATCATCTTCATCTCCTCCCAGCTCATCATCATCCTTGTCACTGCAACCGTCCCCATCCTCCGGACTTTTTTCATTTGAGTTTTGGCCTAATTCATGACTATATCAGTATTTATCATGGCAGGAAGAAAAGCACATGGAACATGACCATCATTATTATAGTAATAAATATGCATGAAATGATAAACAGCAAGCAGCAAAAGAAAGCAATGAGATGCATATAACTAAGTAAATGATAAAAAATAATCAGTATAATATGATCATCATTGATCAATATACTGCTGCATTTAAAAGCAAATTATTATAATTCTGGTAGAAATATGAGGCAGCAATTAGTCACATTATGGCAATACGTCTGTAACACATAACTGCAAAAAAAGGGACTTGTATGCTGTAAAACCTAGCCCATGCAAGTACACTGGTTAGACAGCTAATTGCAAAACAATCAAATGAAGCCAGTGCTTTATAGATCCATATCTGTTTAATCTGGCATTGTCATTCCATGTGTACAGGCGAGAATGGAAGAAATAATTAATATATAAACCTAGAAGACAAATAGCTGACACGTGGCACCAGACAAGCTTTTGTATGAGTAATCAAAACAATTATTTTCTGTTGTTTCCGAAATCATCTACTACCTATGGCACAAAATTGTACTGCACCTTAAGATCAATCAACTAAACTATGATGAGAATTCAAGAGATAATTCTGGACACTTCCAAGCTCCAAACAAGACATTACTATGCAAATGCAGGAGTACATTACTGATTATCAGTTTATTATGTATACTGTTCAGCAGATATGGACAAAAGAACATAAAAAGGTCTTGAATCATATGCGGCATAATTTTATCAACTATACAGATACAGAAATATGTCTTTCAGTGTATAACTGTATATGAGCTCTATGGGTTAAAGGGATAACAATATACCTTCTTCCGTAGCACCTTTGTCCGAAGATGGAGCATCCTGGACATTGCTACCGGATGCCTTTGAGTTTCCACTGTCATCTTTATTAGTTGCACTCTTCGCTGATTCTTCATCTGGTGCACTCTTGGGAACATTACCCAAAGGATCGGTCTCCTCCTGAGCTTTGTATAGCAAGGCACATCCATATTTGTAATAGGTGCTAGCACACTCCGGAGCAAGTTCTCCATAATGTGCAACCCTGGGTGAGAACAAAGGCATAAAATTGTCAGTGTATCATTGTTACATACACACATTTCTCAACTAGGATAAAACCTATCCCTGAAGTCATTCCAATTTGATTGGTGCTCATCGCAACTGACGCATCAAAACGAAGAGTGGTCAGATCCCACGTATCGCTATCAAATAACAGTAGCTAACTAGACTTATTCATCCCTCACATCCTAACACACTCCCATCGCGCTTGCCGCTGAACACAACAAACCTAAACACCACACTGAGTAACCACCCTGCTGCAGAACCCTATAAACCCTACTAAACTCACCAACCAAACTACACAGGCAAAGGGTCAAATGAACTATGCACACACGAAAGCACCAGCAAATCTAGAAGAGCGCTGGACTAATAGGAAATCCTTCACACGATCCATCCGTATGAACGCCTTCGGCCGGGCTGGGAGCAGGAGCGGCGGGTGGGAGGGACGGAAGGGTGGGGGGGTGGAGGAACCCTAACCTGATCTCGAGGGCCCGGCTTAGGCAGTCGACGGCGTCGACGAAGTCCCCCTCCTCGATGGCCTTGGACCCCCTGTCGAACAGCTCCTCCGCGCGCTCTAGGGTTTTCTCCCCCTCCTCCCCTGCCCCTTCCTCCTCCCCCTCCGCTCCCTTCTCCTCCTCGCTGGGGTTTGGCGGCAGCGGATCCTGGCGCTCGCCTCCCGGAGCCTCGAAATTATCCGAGGAGGAGTCCATGTGCGGCGGCGGCGGCGTGGTCTCGTCTCCTATCGGCGCCGGAAGCAGCAGCGGGCGGAGGAGCGGGAGAGAGGGAGGGAAAGGAAATGGGGAAAGTTTCGGGGAGACGGAGCGTGAATTTCTCGGGGACGTGTAGGGATTCTTGCCGCCAAGGGGTTCTGGGCCCATTTGGGCTCGTGAAGCTGCACGTGTGGGCTTTTTGGGCTTTTGGTTTCGGCCCAAAGTGCTCCTTTTTTTCGGGTCAATTTATTGGCTTTTCAACAACGAAGGACGCAGCACCATGAGGCGACATCCAATCCATCCAATATTCCGTTAGCTCAGGTTGACGGATGAAACAACTGAATGCATTTGTCAGGACCATCTCCTCCATTTGTTCTAGGCTACAATCTACTAGTACTTTAGCAAGTATTTATGATTTGAGTTCCTCGATGCTTCCTAGTCGAGGTGAGCACAAAAAAACCTTCTTGAATTACATAGATCATCTATGTATTTCTCAGACATCACAACAGATCTAACTTTACAAGCTACCAATCTATCTCTCAAACTTTACAAGGTATTGCCTCAATCATTGCGCTGTCTCTCCTATCTCAAAAGATATGAACTTCACAACAGATTTGAACTGTAACTAGCAATCTACTACTGTCTCTCAAATTTTACAAGGGTATTGCCTCGTTGCGCTCAGACTTGAGAGTAAAAAGCGTATGTTGTGGGCGTTATCTAAACACTTCTCGTGTCGCCTGGCCCTCGCGTCGCCCCGCTAGGGCGACTCGAGGGCGACTCCGCCTGTCGCGCCACCAACCATCCTTCCCCAGCGCCCGCCGCGCCGTTGCCGGAGCTCGTCGTCGGCAAGCCACGCGGCTGGCAAGGAGGGCGACGGCGGGGCTTCCGCTCGCTCCTCCTCCTCTTCCGGCAAGGCATCTTCTCCTCCTCTTCCCCCGATGTCGGCCCACTCCGATGGCAAGGCGCCTCGTCCCGGCCAGATCTGCTGCACCGCCTCTCTCCCCGCTGCGCCGCCCTCTCTCGTCGCTGCCATCAGGCCTTGTAGTTGCCCCCCTGGCTCCGGCCACCTGGATCTGACGCGGGATCTGGCGCGGGAAGCCCAGCCCTAGCCAGATCTGGGCGCTCCGGCCGTGGGGGCTGCTGCTGCTGGTTGGCTGGCGTCCACACGCACTCGGGCTGGCGGTGCTTTGGCAGCCGGTGGAAGATTTTGGGGCGTGGGGTTCGGGCGGCCGGCATAGGAGGTCCAATACAGGCGCACGGTACAGGTGTACAATATAGGTGTAGGCTGCCGATGCTGGTCTCTCGTGTCGATTTTTCGATGTGTGCTAGGATCTTCGGGCGAAAGCCCTCCTCGGTCTTTGACTGATGCCGGCAATGGCGGCGCTCTGTTGCGTCGTTCCCCTTCTTGAAGGCGTTGTCGTTTGGATCTCACCATCCGATGTATCTCCAGAGAAATCCAAAGAACCGGCTGGCTGGTTCGGGCGACGGTGGCGTCTCCACGTCACTCCCCCCTTGGGGGCGTCGCCTTGGAGACTTGGATTTGGCTGTTTCGAGGTCAGCATGAGAACCGGATTTTGGCGGGTGTTGGGGCTTCGGGTTGCGCCGGCAAGGCTGATGTGCAGATGACACTGAGCGGTGCGTTTTTGTCGGTCCTATCGGTGCTGAAGAGGCATCTCTGGACCTCGCCTCTCTCTTTCTGGCGCAGGACATCCCTTTCAGGTGTTGTTGGTTCTGGCAAGCGTGGCCGTGGCGGGCCTGTCTCAGCGCGACAGATGGGCGTGCTCTTTGGTTGCTGAGATGAAGTCGAAGTCGCTTGATCGTGAGTTTACAGGCAGACAGGGAGTGTGATGAGCGATGGACGATGACATTACAGGCATGCATTGAGTTCGTTTTTTCATCTGTGTTTGTTTGAGTTGGCCGGCTTTGTTAGTGTTGCTGTCTCGTCGGGTCTAGCTGTTGACCTAGTTTTAGCTAGGTAGCTTCCCGGCGCCTTGTTGCAGGGTCTTGGTGCAAGGGCTTGTTCCCTTGGTGGGTTTGGCTGGTGTTCCTCTGTTCTAGCTCTAGACCTAGTTCAGCTAGGTAGCTTCTCGTAGGCTTCGGCTGGTGATCCTCTTTGTAAATTGCGCCCTATTTTGTATTTCATTCTCTTTCATCTATAAGAAAGGCAGTGCTCCTGCCATGGTCTTAAAAAAAGCGTATGTTGTACCTTCATTCTAGGAGTCCATGATGTCTAAGGACCTAACAAGACTCTGGGACACAAAAATTAATATGACGCAATAAATAAAAACATCAAAAAGAATTAGCCAGTAGAGTATTACAGAAGCCTATGGTTGCACCACTCACCTGGATATCGATCTCGATCCATTCGTGCTCCACAGACAGGATAAATGCCCTAAGCTTGCAACCGGTCTGTTACCACAACGCTCAAGATACACTTCACTTGACATATTGCAAGTCATGTCACCAGTTGTAATAAATATTTTACTTCATTATTTCGAGTCCACGGTACATGACTCCTACACAACAAGTAGTGTTAGCGCTGTCA
>JAGXJF010001305.1:0-22996 GCA_019208055.1 Stipa capillata
GAGCGGTGATGATAAGGGGGTTTAACAGGGACTAGAAGTGCATTTCTATCTCCATACCTACTTCACTTCTTGGCTCTTGCTCATCAGAAGTTCCCCATAGACCATAAGCTATAGAGTCTGGATGGTATCATTAAGGGCGGAAAATGATAGCGGATAATCCGTATTATTCGATATTCGTATAATAAAAAACGTGAATATGGTAAAGAAATATGGATACAAATAGTATTCATTTATTTTTACGGATACAATTATAGATATGGTACTACAGATTGTGTTGAATATGGACATGGATAATATCGCATTCTGAGTGAAGTTTCTTGAAACCTGTATCTTTGTCATCTAACCTTCAGTTGGACAAACTAGATATTCATTTGATTATCTTCTTGAGACGGACATTAAGGATGCCTCAATTTTTTATCTGATGAAGCTATTTTTGGCTATTTTTCAAAGCACGTTGTAGGATATTTATTCCGACCCGAACTGAGTATAGACCGTTGTATTCATATTCGAGTATATCCGATCTGTATTCGTATTCGACGACATCTGTATTCGCATCCATATTACTTTCAAATATAGAAAATAAATATGAAAGAGTATTATCTGATCCATACCGTTCCACATTAGCAATACTCATGAAAATTTGCCAATGTGGAGGCCTTAATCGCTTAGAGGCTAGCTGTGGCCCCATATTTTCAAGGTACAAACTGATGTATGTAGAGTCTGGATTTGGTACCCGCTCTGCAACAACGTTACGGGCCAGGGAACAGAAGGCCCAATCAATGTGACCACAACGCATAAGGATACACATTTTCTCCTTAATTTTGGCTCCCAGTTTCCTCTCTGAAACACCTCACACGCGTACAATGTTGCAACTTGCAAGTGCAACATGATGCAGCTTTCAAGGCCCGTGTAGCCACCGGAGCCACGCACTAGCACGAAATCTTATCCAAAACCAGCGGCAAGCCAAGAGGGAAAGCCAACAAACCGCGCAGCCCCGCCCATGAACAAGAAGTGCTTGTGCACGCATGCACAAAGTGAGCAATGGCGACGCGCTCTCCAGCCGCTTCTCCGTCTCCACCCTCCGCGCCCCGCTCTGGCACGGCCGCCTCCACGCGCTGCCGCTCCCTCCTCCCCACGCGGCCTCCGGCGATGATGCCGCCCCCTGCCGGCAAGAGCCGTCGGCCTCCCCGACCGCCAACCGGCCACACACCACCGACGGACGACTTCGAGCATCGCTCCTGCGCATGAAGTCCCGCGTCGGGCCCATAAGCGGGCAGCGCCGGGGCGCGCAAGAGGAGTGCCGCCGCGGAGTCTAAAGCCGTCAGGCTCCCGCCAGTGCCGCTGCGGGAGCCCGGTCTGCCGTCGGCCTGCCCGTCGAGTTCGGCTTCACCGCCTACAGCGAGCGGCTCAACGGCCTGCTCGCGACCGTCGGCCTGACCGCGCTGCTGCTGGTGGAGCTCGGCTCGGGCAGGCCCTGTTAAGTACCACCAGCGCCGACGCTGTTCCTGCAGGTGTACACCATCGTCGCGGCCGGCGCGGTGTCGTCAAGTACGAGAAGGAGCGAGATCAGCGTCTGGCCGCGACCGGCGCCGACCAGCCAGCCGGCGAGCGGCGAATGAGCGCTTTCGTTGGTTTTGTCCTTTTTGGTAGGATGCTTCCCTTCTGTAATCTACCTGTTGAGTTACTGTGTGTCATCGACAAGCTGTGTTGTGGAAACTGAAATCCTGCTTAAACCATGCGAGATAAAAGAAAAATTATTTTTGACAGTTGTCTAATCTTAACTATCCAATTTCCGGCTTGTCTTTTATTTATGAGATGGAATTCCCATTGATGTGAGAAGAAATATTTTCCTGAGGCTCTCGTCTTGAGATAATCTGGGCATTGTTCCCGAAATGTGCAACTAGTTTGGAGACCTCAGAGGCGGGCTCTGCTGCAGAGTTTTTCATGAAATTCTACTTGGAAACTTCTCTTCCTCGAATCGTTTAGCAACCGCAGCAAGGGAGTAAAACAGGAGCCAAAGTTGGTCCTCGTCCGTGGTCCATGTTGCTGTTCGTGGATTCAACATAGCTAAGAGAAACGTCGATTTCTCACGCAGAAAACGCACGGATTCTGTCCAACGCAGAGGACCTCAATGGTGTCTTGGATCTACCAGTCACTACATTTAGAGCTTTTTTTTGAAATAATATGAATTTTTCAGATATTTCAAAAATATATTATACCATCTGGAAATTTTGCAAAAATGGCCTCAATCGCCATGACGCGCGGCGATTACGCAGAATCGCCACGGTCCACGGCGATAGGCCGCAATCGCGCACGAGCCCAGCTGGCGATTGCCGACCACTATGCGGTGCTAACCGTCACGCCGCGTGGCGATAATGAGAATCGCCAGCACCCGTGGCGATAGGCAGTTAATTCCGCGCGCAACCCGCCAACCGTCCGCTCTTCACGGGTTAATGCGACGCCACGTGGCGTAATCGCCACGGGTCGTGGCGATTACGGCTGGCTATAAAAGGCGCTGCGCGGTCGCCACCTGACAGCCGGGTGGAAGGAGGAGGAGTATATGACGAGGAAATATATTACAAGACTTACCTCTATTGTCGTTATCCATCCACGGACTACTTCTTCTTCTCCTCCCAAATCTAAACAATCTTCTCCGAGATACCACCAATTTTTCGGAATAACTCAGCGAAGATTAGTGGCGTGGTCGAACCGTCTGCTCACACGGTTAAATAGCACAAGTGGGTGCGGAGGTCTGTGATAATCGCCATGGCGATTGGCGATTTCATAATAATCGTCCTCGCTGGTCCGGTCGACGAGGCGACACTGCAAAAATAATTGGTACGGTTCGCCAGATAAATTAGTAATCGCCATGGCGACTGGCGATTCCATAATAAATCGTCCCCTACTGGTCGTGTCGACGAATAGGTCTAGGGGGAGGCGGCTATGAAATGAAATCGGGCTATAAAAATGCCAGGACAAATCGCCGTGGCTCGTGGCGATTGCAAGAAATCGCCATATCTTCTGGCGATTGCAAGAAATCGCCATAGCTCCTGGCGATTTCTCCTAATCGCCGTGCGCCGCGCCGATTCCAAAGTGAATCGGTAATTATAGTGGCGATTATCCTTCTATCGCCATGCATCGTGGCGATTTCTGCCTAATCGCCACGCGTCGTGGCGATTGAGGCCATTTTTGCAAAATTTCCAGATGCGCTAATATATTTTTGAAATATCTGAATAAATTAGTATTATTTCAAAAAAAAGCTCTCAAAAGTAGCCATCCAAGGAGTTGAGCATAATTTCCACAGCCTGGCCCACAGAAAGGAAACAGAACAAAACGACCAACCGATGACAAGTCGTCGAAGTAGCCAGCAGTGCAACCAATGATATGCATCGGATCTATTCACATCGACTCGGCTCACGCACAGGACGGCATAAATCATGAGAAAATTCCAGCGAAACCACGCTGCCCACGATCCCAACTTGCTGCTAACCTTTTCCACGCCATGATTGATTGGATTCATAAAAAGGGCAGTGCTAAGCAAGCACTGCACACATTTATTCTATGGTGGTTACACCCATTATATAGACAAAAGTCAGGTCCAGACAGCACCACTCCTAACAACATCTACGCGGGTATCCATATCCCACTATCCAGCAGCACTATCCCATCTGCTTTTCTAGATCAACACAGATCAAATTATAGAGACAAGTCACTTAATATAAGAGGCCCTACCCATACCGTGCAAGATTGCGAGCAGCTTTAGCCCAGAGAGAGATACTTCTCCTTGCCCAATTTAAGCGAACCAAAAGACATGCTAGAGACAAAGACAAGTCCGTCCTCGTTTACTTTGATTTGGCCGGAAATGTCAGTTTTGCTTCGCCTCCATGTCGACATGCTAGCTTCAGCTCATATCAAGCAGGATCCAGGCCATAGTGTGTATCATGTATGGAGCAGTGAGTTCCAGAATCTTCAGCAGCTTGTAGATGTTAAACTGCAGAATATCTCCTCACAAACAAACCAATATTGGAAGAGAATATGGTTGCAAAGTAATTCTGGATTTGGTTAAGAAAAACCATGGCGCGGATGCATGAACCAAAAGGTCGGCATGTATTAGTCTAGATTGATAGCTGTGGCAGTTTTGACTAGGTCAGTACCTCCTCCTCTTCGGTCTATTGTCATTAGAGTTGCCATCATGCCACCCTTGAGGACCACGATACCTGTAGCAATCTTCTTGCTCACCCCTCGCTCGGTGTTCCAATCTGTTCCTGAAGCGGCCATCAGGCTCCAGTGGACCAGCGTCACCTTTGGTGAAGTCTATGTCGCCCTCTCCATGGTACGAGAGCATTTCCTCTTCGTCGCTGACGGGGCTCTCTTCCAAGGATCGACGATACACTCTCCTCTCCCCAAACCTCCTTCTTTCTGTAAGCTCAGCCTCTGCATGTAGTTCGGCTAGTTGAGCAGGATGCAAAGGTGGCTCAAAGGTGTCACGTTCCACAGCATGATGCATGACACACCTTCTTGTGCTCCTTTGCATACCCCTCTCATCATGTTCTGTTTGGTCAAAAGGTGAACCACGTCGTCGGGTGTGGCGTTGATCAGGTAATAAGTATGGTCTATCGGTCCTGTTTAATGGTGGTGATCTGTGCATTGCTTCAGGGGAGCGTCCCCGATGGAAATGCATAGGAGCACCCCTTCTTTTCCCAGGTGAATGGCTTCTATCCCTATGAATAAATGCATGATCACCTAGTGGATGCTGTGGATAGAAATGGGGTGTGAAAAATCTCTCTTCCATCATATCATCAGGGAGGTCTTCCATCTGCCCATGTGCCAACAGCCTAGGGTTTGGAATCTCTCTTCCAGAAAATCTGCCATGGTCCATATCTCTCATGAGGCAGCCAGGCATCTGGTGGTTCATCGGTGGTGAACGCCGCCGCCTCTGCGGAATTCGGTGCAAGTGCCCAAGATCATCTTCAAATGGACGCCTTCTGCCAATGATAGGTTCGTCAGCGAAGTCAATTTCAGACTCATTGCCCATTCTTGGACCCCGGAAGTTTCTTGCATGGCCACGATATCCAGCACCACGGCCACCAAAATGGTGGTCTGTCCTTCGTTGATTGATCATGTCAGATACATGTCTGCCACCATGGTCCTCTCCTTTGTTCTTCTGTCGCTCAGACTCCATGAACCTTTCAAATCTTTCGTTCCTGTAAAACAAGGAAAACGAAAACGAAAATACAACCTTCTGTAACTCCAATCCAACATAAAAACCGACAAACCTTAGCACAGGGAAAATTCAGTCACACTTAGTGCAGTATGACCACAAAATAAACAAACAACAAGAATCATACCTATTAACATAAGCATTCGCCATATCTCGCCAATGTGACCCATCAACCTGTCCATCTTTTTCCTTCTGTACAGAAGATGTCATGGAAGAGTCAGGTTTGGATTTTTCGTGTTCTGACCTTTCACATGCCAATTTCACCTTTGTACGTTCATTATGTGGTTGACTGTTTGAAGCTCCACCAAGATGTGAATCTTTGCCCAGGACCGAATCCCTCGGGTGTGAATTGGGGATTTTAAAAATCTGTTCGTTTTCTATCACATGCTCACTCTTTACAGCAGCAATTTTTGCATGGCCCTCACTATGATTAGCAGCTTGCTTACCATGGGGAGACTGGCTCCTTTCTGACTTTATCATTGGGCTTCTACTCTTCTCGAGGCAGATATCCAATGTCTTGTGAGATTGCCTAGTAGATTCATATTTAGGGGAAACTGAAGCTCCCAAAGCTGATGACCTTCTGAGATCTGTTGAACTGACACCTGTGGCAATCTTAACATTTTGCATGGCTACGTCAGTATTATTTACTGGGGAATTCTTATCTGATATCAACAATTGTTTGTCTTTGAATTTCCCATTAACAGAAACCTCACTTTGACGCCCTTCCTCACCTGAATGAGTGGCACTAACATCTTTGGTATTAACACACTTGTGATTATCAATGCCCTGCGTGTGAACCTTATTTGTTACAGATGAACAGTCATGATGCATATCACTGTCATGTTCTTTCCGCAGCTCTGTGCTTAAGTTACTAACCTGAGTGATTTGACTGTTCCCCAATGACTCAATAAGAGGCATATTGGTAGTAGGCAACTGTGAAATAGCATTATCACCATCATCTGAACAGTCCATTGAAGCACTCCCTTGGGACATACCATCAAATGGAGGATGGCCCCGAGAATTGAAAACTAAAGATTCAGCTGTAGGATTGGAGGAACTTCGGGATACATCACAAGGGTTGTATGTCACATCTTCATGAGCATGAACATGACTGACTGTTGGCTTGCAACCAGCATTAGCCTCAACAGGATTACGGCATGCAGGTTCTGAAGTATAAATGGGGAGCTGATTTGCTGATTCACATAATTCAACAGCAGGGGTAGCAATGTTAACTTCCAAAGGCAATGATTTTGCAACTGATGGTGCGGACTGACCACTTACTGTTGCAATCACAGCACTCGGGATGTCACTTGTGATCTCTTCATGCTTGATAAATTTCTCAAGATTAGAAACAGCAGTAATGGTCTCAGTGCAGACGACATCACACAACCTATCCGTTTGTATAGGACCACTATCAGTCACAGCCTCCAGTTCTTTATGGATACTGTTGTTTGGAAAATTTTCAGAATTCAAATCAAAGCCAGCTTTAACGAGGATTTGGTTTGTATTGTCAGTTTTTTCAGATTCAGCACAGTTGCTAACCAGTCCAACACCTTGCTTTTCAAACAGAGGTGCCTTTTCTACATTGTTTTGAATATGTTGCCGTGAAGGTTCTTCAGGCTCTTTCTTCACCAAACTACTGGACATTACCTCGACATTTTCAGGAACTATTGATGGCATAGCCGTAGGAGGGTTTGCATTGCAGGGCACAGGTTTCACAATCTTCTCAACTGGTGATTTATCAGACCTGGCATACCAACCTCCCCACTAATCTTTTTGGCAGATTCAGATATAAATATAGCATCAGGAACACTCAGATCCTTAGGTTCATCTGTGTGATTACCAAATAGAGAGAGACTCAGCTCTGGATCAGGAGTAAGTCCTTTCCAGTTTATTCGTATCTCAGGTATTGGTTGTTTAAGTTGCAAATCTAAGGTAACATCAGCCGCTCCACACTTATTAGAAAGTCCATGTGCATTGGACAGGTTCACAGTACTGTCAATATTTAGACTCAGTCGACTGCTTATTGTAGAAACTGGTTCCACTAGGGGAACATGTGCTTTCTGATGCTGAACTGTTCTATGCTGGAGTCTGTTACTGCCTTCGTGCATTGTAGACAAGCCTTCAAGGTGATCAGCTGGGTCCAATGGTACATTGAGATCCAAATTAGGTAGTTTTCTCAAGCTACTGTTGGAAGAAGATTTCATTCCACTTGTTGTTTGGAAGTCCTCGAGAGGCTCCACTGAAGGGAAGGCAGGAAAACCCTGATCTACTTTCTCTTTCTTGACAAGGGAACTATAGTTGATTTTGGCATTCTGAGATGCTAACTGAAAATCCAAAGTCAAAAACTTATGAGACTGTGATTTGGCAAGGGGAGCAGTACTCCCTCTACCACTCTGTCCATGAGACAGGATCTCACTTGAGCTCTTAGCAAGCACTTCTTTCTTCTCGGTCACAGATGGAGCAACGGATATAACAGCATGGTTTTGATCCCGGGGACTAGTGACCCCACTACATTTGGGGATAACATTTGTATCTGATTTAGATCTATTCAAGAAAGGCTCCCTGCTACAGCCTGCCCCCACAGCTGAAACGGACATACCCGTCACCGTTGATGAAGGCATCATAGAGAGCTGCATTCCAGATGGAACTGATTTATCAGACAATAAAACCGGCCTTTTCTTAATAGGCACACCAACAGCCAGTTCACCCAATCGCAGTCCAAGTGGATGACTGCAAACCTGCTCACAGAACATCGACAATTTATATACATACACAGGTGAAAAGAGACATCCAAGCAACCAGAATTAACCTCCCACGAGGAAACTTCAAGTACCTCTTCCTTCTTTGCTACCGACATCTTGCTGTGTAGCGGATAACCAGCAAATAACCTGTTTCCTCTGGTACAAACTGTAGTCAGTCTCCCCCAAACAAGGCAGAATAACAACAGCACAAGAAAGTGATGCAGACCAACCGGGAATAGACAAGCAGATGGTAAGGTAGATCACAAGAAACTGCTAGCATGCTAGTAGAAAATCCATAATCTTTTTGTAATACCAATAGAGAACTCTTCCATTGCTATATTAATTCAAGACAGTACGAGTATTCAACAAGAGGCAGCTGAGCAGAAGCCAGGGACAAATCTAACAAGCGTAAATAATGAAAGATGGAACACTTACAGGAAGTTAAAAGCAAACTACTACTCCATTATTAACTTCCAGGCAAAAGTAATTTTTTTTCTGAATGCTACAACTTGATTCATTGAAGACAGGATGAGCACAGCAAGATCATAATCAGAAGTAACTCATGACGGAAGCACTAGCAATTCTAGGCAAAAAAAGAAGAAAGAAAAGGCAGTATCATCCCAAGCACAACTCGCTTGCAACGCTGCCGTGTTGTGCCAAAGAAAGGCAACTCGAAACTCCTGACACATTCACACAAGCTTGCGTGAGAGAGAAGCCTCCCAATATACTGCTACGAGTTCACCAATCTCGCCAAGGATAACTACACCACTACCCCACCAAAAAGAACCAAAGAAACCTCGAAAATCTCGGAACAACTGCCAAATCTCACCACGAGATCGATCCAGAGAACCCAGAGACAAATCCAATCTGCTCCTTCCCTCACAATGACATAATCTCATACAGTAAAAGAAGGGAACAAGAAAAGAGCTTCCAAGTACCTAAAATCGCCTCAGTGTCTCCAGAGACGTGGCGAGAGCTGGAGCAGTGCAGCCTGGACAAGATGAATGCCTGCGAGAGTGCGGGCCGGCGGCCGGGGATTAAAAAGAGAGAGCAACCAGCACGAACGCACTAGAGCGAGCAGTGCAGCGCGAAGGCGACGGGGCAACCACTCCTCCGAAGAATCTCCCTCCCTCCTCTTTCTAGTCTCTTCCTTGCTCCCTCACCAGTCCTTCTCCAGCTAATCTCATCTGCTCCTCGACCAGATCCCTTGCCTATCGGCGCAAACCAAAACGCAACCAGCGCTCGAATATGGCTACTTTTTCCGCCTATGGGTTGTTTTTTATAAACTTATCTCGGGGAGGGTGCGGTGCCAGTGCGTGCCTTCCCGGAAGTTCCCCGAGTCCACGTCTTGTGTCCTCGTGACCGATCGGGCGGTCCTGAGAGCGACACGTGGTCAGATCAGTGGATCTTGACCGTCCGTATAGGTCTGACCTGGGCCTGGGCCAAACGGTAACAGGGCATCTCCAATAGCAGGGAAGGTAGCCTTCTCTTATGTCTTCCACGTCATTTAGAGATAACAACAAAAACATGTTATACAATAGATTATCTCTTGATGTCATCTCTAACAATTAATGCATGCATGAATATATGACTAAAATTAAACTAAAAAACATGGGTCTAAGAGAAGACATATTGTACAATGGAGAAAATAGTGATTTCTTAGGTGTGAAGGGATCATCCCTTCACCAAGAAAAGGCAACATTCTCTTTCTTCTCTTTCTCTCCTTCAACTCAACAAAAATCCTATGTGACACCTCGAAGGGAAGACTGACATCACCCTATTGGATATGCCCTAATTTGTGGGTGCTGGATGCGGAGGGGAAGGTGGCACATGCGATCAATGCCGGAAAGCGGTTTCCCTCAAAAAACAACGGGGATAGCGGTTGCGCCGCGCCATGCCGCCATCAGGGCAGGCAGCGAGAGCGCTGCTTGATATTTATTCCCTCATATTTCATATTATAAAACATATTTTAATTAGTTAAAATAAATTTTTAATAATTAGTTATTATATTGATGTAAAATTTACATAACACAGAGTCACAATTATAAATAATCCTTTTAAAATAAAAATAAAATAACATTAATTTTATATTATATAAATTATATATTAATAAGAATATATGAGGATGATAGCTAGGGGACCAGGGCTCAGGGGCTTATCAATTATCATGGCTGCGGTGTGCACTGACGCCCCGCTGCACACGAGTTGACATGACCGTCGGTCGGGTGGGTCAATGGTACGGGGTGGTTTCTGTAGCGAGCGATCGGCAGTTTCGTGGTGCTGCCTCGTAGTCTGATAGTACAAGCGTGGTACGAACCGAAGCATGGACTATCTGCGTCCCACAATTCGTACTTGTATGGTGTAGGCGTAGTTAAGGAAATAATCGACGAAAAAAGACGACTGTATAGTAGATGAATAGTAAAAGAAATAAATAACATGCATAAGAACTTCTCTTTTTTCTTATTAATCGATTAATTCTTAAATATAATATACTATCAATTACGAGCTCTCTATTAATAGAGCAGAGAGACCTAGATGAATAAGGAACTAGGTATGGGGCGCGGCTTGCCGCGCGCCACCTGCTGTTCCATATGGGGGTCTAGTGCGTCTTCAATTTTGTGTCCAGTGGAAAGTAGGCCTTTATATTAAACGGGTTGGGCCGAGGTGATGCACAGAACGGGTTTAGAGCGTGAGGGAAAATAGTTTGGTGCACGCTTATGTAGTTGTATGTGGATGGACCGCTATCTGCTATAAAATTAGACGTCGAGAAAAATCGGACGTCAGAGTAGAGCGAGTGGGATCTGCGGCGCTGTGCCTCATCTGGTTTGGTCTCAATGATTCGCCGCCGCGATTGATAGAGGTATGATCTGTGTGTGTGGTGCAGGCAATGTTTTTTTAGTCTGTAGCAATCGAAAGGGCGGAGATGTGTCCACTGTTTGACCTAAGTTTGGGCAGCAGGTGGGAGAAAGGGGATCTGTCGGGAGGAGCGTAAAGCGGATCTGGAACGATTTGATCCTCGTTTCAGCATTTCTATCAAACATAAATTCAACGGTAGTAGGTAAGATCCGGTTGTTTATTTAGTGGTTTCTTTGTTCGGATTTCATATGATTTGAGCTGGAGCATTGGTTCAGTTCATGGAGGAAGGGATTTGACTTTGTGTTTATATTGTGTATTGCCGAATGTTTTACCAGCTCGGAGAAAGGGGATCTGTAGCGAGGAGTGCAAAGTGGATCTGGAACGATTTGATCTTCGTCTCGGAATTTCCATTAAACGTAAATTCAGCGGGAGGAGGTAAGATGTGGTTGCTCATTCAGTAGCTCCTTTGTTCCATTCAGTGGTTTTTTTGTCTGGGTTTCATGCGATTTGAGCTGGAGCATTGGTATAGCTCATCGATGAAGTGATCTAACCATGTGTTTGTAGTATATATTCGCCCATGTTTTTTCCCAATTGTTTAGTCGTGTATAAACTTATAGGACTGATAAATAGGTCGTGAGCATTTTACGGAAGATGGAGCCTGTTCGGATCTCGCGAAAATTGATTTTGGCTGAAGTTCTTAGAGCTCTTCCCTGCCATGGAGGTCAATACACTGTGTGGCCTATTAGTGATGGGAAAAGTGTTGCATCTGTGTCATTTGTGTGTAACGCAAGGACTACGTCCGAGCTCGGTGGTCAGAAATTTTGTTATGGTAAACCAGCTAGCACGGCAGAAGAAGCACAGGAAAATGCTACGGAAGAAGGTACTAAATATCTGCAAAGGATTTTTGGTGTAGACGTGGATGATGTCAATTATTGGGAGAAGATTGTTCTTTCCTGTCATAATCATGATTATGCAGTTGAAGCTAGATCCAGTGAGAAGAAGATTCAGGATTTGGTGGCTGCTGTCGCAAGACTAAAAGACGGATGGGAACAGACAATTAGGGAAATTGCAATTCTCTGTGAGAGTTGGGAGACCACGGAGGAACACGGTATGAATAATGTTATTCAGGAGAGTGGATCTATAGGGGTCTCTCATGGTTTAGGAACTGAGATGATAAATAATCTTTCTGATGTCATTGGTAGGATGTCAAGGCTATTAGACAATGTGAAGCAACAAAATATGGAGAGCAACGTGAATGTGTAGTTTATGCATATGGAAGTTGATGAATGGATGATGCACAGGGTAAGGGGTATCTGCGTATATAGCTGTAGTATTGTATGTGGTATGATGTAGTTGTACATGGTTGATCTAAGGTTTTCCATGGTTAAATGTAAGGGGTGTAGGAAGATACTATAATTTTGTTTGTAGGGTTGTGGAAACAGCTGTAAATATATGGCGCTCTGTATGTGCACGTTAATTTGGTACTGTTATGTTGTGCGGAATAGAAATGCTTTGAAGATCTTTTCTATGGTATATATGTTAATCTGGCGTTGCTACGTGATGGCTGATAATAATGTTTTGAAGAGGTTTCTTATATGTGCTGTTATGATTTTGGTAATCTTCTTGCGAGGATCGTCATGGAAGAAATGGATTGTGGGTAGAGTATTGCTAACTGTGTGGTGCCTGTATAACTGTTTATGGATGTGGCATTGGGTATGTATGAAGTACATGTAGAACTGTAACTGACACAAAATAGGCAATAGCATTTTCATACGTAGGACAGCGTGTATACATAAAGTGGCTGAAATGCATAATACATGGTGTAGCTGAGAAAGAGGTCTTAAAAACTGTACACATGGTAGTTTATACAAATGGTGGTAGGATGGTAAGTACCTGATTTGGGTAAGTAAAGGCAGATTACAGACGGTAAGATACGCTGTTTATCACATGGGTTACATTGCATAGAAGAGATGATTTTATCAATGTAGGTTTTGTAACCGTTGATGTGCAGAAGGTTTCAAATGGAGAAGATGCATGCCATATGTTGCAGTGGAGAAAGGTAAGACGATCAGCCTTCTTCTTCGACGGTCATGGTTGGTTTTGCAAGAAAGAGAGGTCGGTGAATCCGATGTGTAGAAGAATGGTCCTTCAAGTTCCTTCAGGTGAGATAATATATCAAATAAGTGTTTTGTCATAATTCATGGAAAGTGAATGAGGGAAAACTTAGTTATGATAAATACAGTTTGGAATATACCTAGTAAAGAGATCTTCAGTAGCAGGCGGAGGTGTGCAGTCTAGTAGCTTAGAGTTCTAATTGTAAGGAAAATTTGTAGTGAGATGATAAGATAAGGGAGAAAGCATATAACGTAAAAGGTTTCAGAAAATAGAAATGCAGGGACGTTATTAGTATTGTGATCATCAATATGATTGTACCTCTGTTGTAGTATTGTAGTTGATTAAGGTGTCTCGAGCTGAATCCAAGCACATGCCTTTCTTGGTAGTTATTTTGTGTTGTTCAGTCATAGCTAACAGTTGTGTCTCAAGAGTAACTGCACGCTGCTCAAATGCCTCTGCCCAGGACGTTGCTTGGAGTAATCTTTTCTGGCACTTTGTAAGTTCTTGTAGATTTGCATCATCTATGTAGACTATATTTTCTTTTTGCAGGTAAAGCAAAGCAGAAGAGCTCGCTGGTTCGATGGCTTGATTACTTGTGTTACAATAGTCGCCATAGAAAACTTTAGTCTGTAGGTATGGATTACGGCCATGCGGTGGAACATCAATGCAAATGGAAGATAGAATTTCATCTGTGTTCACCATGTAGGTCTTAGTATCGTGAATATGAAGACCAAGAGTATCTAGAGCCTGCTGGAGGATGAATCGCTTGCTTATAACGACGCGAGCTGCCGACAGCTTCATTAGAAGTGGAAGCATGTAAGTTGTGTTAGGAAACTGATACTTGCTCAGTTTATAAGGAACTAAATCAGACGATAGAGCTGGTTTGAACGGTGGTATTTGTGATTTGTGGACACTTCATGCTCAGGGATAAGAAAAATAATAATGTATCCTTGGATAAGGAGGTGTGTAAATATGCTTTAATCTAGGCGTTAAAATAAGGAACTGACCCGAGGAGGGCTGTCCATGGTTTGGTCCGCCATTGATGTACAAAGTTGGGGAGCTTGGTGGGGAAAACCAAGTGAGAAGGCACCGTTCAGTAGGTAGGTGGTAAGATAGTTTAAATGGGGAGGGAGGTTAGGAAGGTATAATGGCTGGTAGGAGGAACGATGGTAATAAATATCCATGTCCAATGGTCTCATTTGTTTAAGTCAATAGAGCAGAGATGATGGGACACTGTAAAAGATAAGATATGTAAGCCTCATGTGCTATAATTTTACATAAGATGCCTCTTTGTATTTCCCAAATCAAATCTCACTTATATCTCTAAAATATATTCTATTTGTTTAGGAGGACATAGCACTGTTTCTGTTGATTGTATCAACTCTCTGTAACGTCATATACATAGTCTTAAATCACATACTGGGAAATAGCTTGAAAGAATAAAAAAAATTATGTCTATATATGTGCACTGCATACATGGTATCTTCGCTATCTTGTTATAATCTTTAAAAAAAGAGCTGATTGGTGCCCATGTGGCTTTACGGTATAGGACTAAAGTTGTTATGAGAAGGAGACAAAGTCAGACATAGTTCACTAATACGGATGGAAATATTGTATAAAAGGACTAATAAGTTTTGTCATAATTAGCTGATCATAACGTGTTGTATATCATGTAAAAGACAGATAGAAAGGATATGAAAGAAGCTGTGTAGTTGACCTAGCTAATAGCAAATGAGATTACTAATATTAGAGAAGTTGTCACTTAAGAGAGGAATTAAACTGTTGAATGAGGAACCCAGGGCCTATTTCCGTATCACTGTTGGTCGATGTATGTCTTGGCTGCTGTTTGAAAAACGCTGTGCAGAAGGATGGGAACTGTGAAAATGAAGTACCTATAATAATAACGGACACAGAGCGTTGTGTTTACCATAGAGGGCATAGAAATTAGACTGATGGTATGCGTGATGGTACTAGCGTAATTATACATTAGGTATCAGTACAGCAGTTAAAGGGGCATAGGCACTATCAGGGAACATAGCAGTATAAGTTAACTTCATTTATGAGCCACCAGTAGCCTACAGGGACCATCTAACTATGACTAAAAAGAGCTGAAAGTAGAACATGCACAGGGCCTGCAACCTTGATGGAACAAACGCTACGCCAAAAGAAGGTGGCTACATCTGATTTGATAACTGCTGGTGCATGGCAAGTAGATTAGCAGTAGCTGGGCATAATATGTACAGTCAAAATAAAACGTCCCTGCAACACAAAAGGATCAATCAGAAAGGAAGCCGTGGCGGTAAAAAAATCGTGGATAACGTAATAGGGTAACACAGTGAACGTAGACTGTGTACCAAATGTAAGGTTGTCATACTGGGTGGATGGTCTAGGATCTATTCTTTTTACATGGAGGAAATATGAGCTCCTGCGATGCAGCTGTTCTATGGCTGTAAGTGGGAAGACAAAACAATAATCAGGAGGTGTAAATATGGACGCCGTATGTTCAATATGTTGTATGTAGATCAGGGCTTATGTAATAAATAGATGATGTACCTTTTACTAACTGATGCTCTGACAGATGATGGTGTCCCTTCTGGTTCGAGAGATGTGGGCAGACTGATCTGCAGTTACAGAAAAACACAGGAAGAAAAAGGATTGCAGTTTCATGTGTGAAATATTGGAGTGGTAGAACTTGCACAGTTGGATAATAAAGTGTGGGCAATGCGTATGTGCAATGGGTGATTACGTCATGAGGTACAAGTTCATCTCCAGCGCTCTCGAATAAAGCCATGCGTACATTTGTTCCTGGCGTATTGTCTTTATCACTGTTCGAGGGTATAAATATGCTGAGGTAAAGATTATAGACGGAGACAAAGAACAGCACATAAAATAGGTCTGGTAAGGGCACATTAGATTTACATAGGTACCTGAGATTAGATTCTTTAGCAACGAAAGGAAGAAGCGTGCTAACAAGCGTAAGGGGATTATCCTAATGACAAAATAATAGAGATATCAGTAGTAAATAACCTAGAACCATAATGGAAGCTACGGCATGCTAGCTATAATGTAAAAAGAGAAATTATTAATAAGAGATTAACTGAATCTTTACGAAGCACGTAAACAGAAGGTATGGGGATAGAAGATATATCAGCATTTATCATTGCATTTATCAATAGAAAGTGCAATGGTAGAATTAAAGAGGAGAACAGATCAGTAAATCTCTAAGTACTGACGAATTCAGTAACAAAATATAGAACCAAAGCTGTTAAATGATAAAACATGCACAGCGTAAATGCAGCAAGGGAAACAGAGACTGGCCTCAGATTGAGTTCGTCCGGTGTTCGTAAGATCAGGAGATATGGTAAGCGTGGTATCAGACGAAGAACGATGATCAGACGACACTGTAGTAGGCAAAGGCGTAGCAGCTGAACTGGAGGTACCAGGGATTGAATGAGCAGGAGACGTAACTGGTAAGGCAGGTTTATGATAAAGTGCGGAGGACTGGGGCTGTTTGCCCAGGTGTGCATCAATCCTGTGAACTTGGAAGGAACTCTCTTTACTCTGAGGATCAAAGCTCTTGGAAGAAATGGATACAACAAATTGGTATTTCCTGGAAACAACAGCAGCTAGCTCTCGTGGAATAGAAGCATCTCCTCGCGCAGAGCCAAGAATTTCATGAAGAGGTGTACGGGACGATCGTCCATAGCGGAGGAGAGTAATGAGTGGCTTGCCAATGATCTCTTTTCCCATTCTATCAAAGAAAACGAACTCAGCCTCGGCGTCTTCATCTGAGCCAATATAACAAAGTCGGTATCTATACGGCATGGCAAAAAGAGGTAACTAAACATAGAAAATGGACGGGATACAATATGAACCATAGGAGCATGTAATATGGTAAAGCACCTGGGTAATGCATCTGTACCATGACATTCAGGATCTGAGCATCTATATGCCGTGCCATATGGGACTGCCGACTTATGGCAAGTGGTACAGGAAGAAAACCACCAACGCTGGGAAGGGCTGAGCCTAGTCAAAGTCACATTGCAAAAGAATCGAGAATGCTGTAGAACCAGGAAGAAGCAGAGAAAAAATAGAGATTGAGAAATACGGTATGTTAAATGCCTTATACAGAAGTGATATAACAAGACGGGTATAGATGATGACCTCATATGTGAAAATGTCCAGGGCAAGCAACTGCGCAACAGTTTTTGTTTCAAGATTAGTCTGAGCACTAATTTTAGCGACAGTTTGGTTTGGAGGCATAATGTTCTCAATCAGAGGGGCTTTATCTTGTAACCTAAAAACAAAATAGAGAATCCAAAAGTATGTTAGCTGGGTAGCATAGCGTAGAGCCAAAGGTATGCAGGAAAAACTGAGAAGAGAGTCAAGAGGAAGATACTTTGTATGATATTCATTAATTTCAGGGAGATCTTCATTAATGTACCAGCGGCAAGCAGCACTCCCGCTGAGTCCCCTACGGCCTAAAAAGGAGGGGAAGAAAGAAATCAGGAACATATATGTACATGTTAGTAATTAGAAGGAAGGCTCCATAAAAAAGACACACATGCTAACCTTCATAAGTTTTAACCAGAGTGCCAACAAATATAGCAACCACTGGGTTTTTTTTTGCCGGTCTCAAGCACCCAATCACTATCAAAGGCTGTTGCTCGCTCTCCCCATAAGACTACACTGATCTGATTATTGCTGTAATCATAGGTGACATGGAAAGTTCTATCAAGGACAATAGGTTACAATAGAAAGAGTTCGTCTGAGAACCAATACGTACAAAAGGTCGCTCAAATAGATAATTCTCTTAGTGGAAGGCTGTGCGCGACTTGCATTATAGTATTGAATGGCTTTGGAAACACCGGTGATGGTACCAATTACATCTACAGGTAGAAAAACATAAATAAGTATGAAGGGAGGAACAATTAACAAAGAATTATTAAAAGAAAGAATAAAAGAATAATTATAGGGAAAGGAAGAAGGGGTAATAATAAATAACCTGTGAAGGATTCTGGTAGATCAACAGGTTTTGGAAGATCAACTATCGGAGTTAAAGCATAGGTACAAAAAGGAAATTCCAGTTCGCTGCCACCCTTCTCTTCTACAGATGTGTATCTTCCAAACTTTATCATATACAGCCTTCCACTGGCATGAAGAAATGTTTTTTTGCATAAACCAGAAATTTCTTGTGTTCGTAAATCTTCCCTTCTTCAAGTACATCCATAAATATTGGAACACAATCTTCTGGAATCTCTGCATACATATGATTGGCCTGCGCAGAAAGGAGGAGACATATGGAAGTAACAAACTAGGAACGGAGCAAAAAAAGGTTGGTATGGTAAGCACGGGAAAAACCTGAGTAGAAAAGTACCTGTTTGTCAAACAGAACCATATCAGTATGCTTTATAGGTCCATTGTCGATGCCTCCATGATGGTGCCACAAGCGAGATACATAGACGCAAACAGTCCAGCGTTTGCTGCCTGGGTTGATCTCAGATAATGGATTGATCGACATGTAAAATACCTTATAAAAAACATAATGGGAGTGAGCAAATAGTATGAAGACAATAAATACGCAAGACAAAGATAGGAAACAAATGAAATACCCCGGGATGGATTATGAAAGTGCAGAAACAAAATTAAAAGTTTTGGGATGGATCATGGGAATATAATGCGGACAGCAAATGGATGAAGTAAATAACAATCAAGGCAAATGGATACGCACCAGTAGCGTGGTAATCTGCTTTGTTTACCGTATGGGTAATAAAGAATAAACAAAACGATCAGTAAAAGGTATTGGTAAGCTAGATGAGGTGCGGTGAATGCGTGACTGACAAAAGGCGGTACTCGAAGATAAGAATCAGAAGAGAGAGACAATACTATCAGCAGTAATCTAAAAGCATAAAGGAACAACAGAAAATATGTATGATGCTATAGTACATAGGATAGATAAGACAAATTAATGGGAGGAGAGAAAATGAGTCCTCAAAGTGAACCAGCCAATCTAAAGACCTCAGGAAACACAATGTTCTTGGTGTGGGAACTACAAGATCCATTTTCATCTTCAATAAGTATTTTTAGAGATTTTCTCGACATGACACGAGACACAACGACATATAGCTGGCCATGCGTAAAGACAGGCCTTTTCAAGTACAAACCAACATCAGCTAATGTCTGGCCCTGGCTCTTATTTATAGTCATCGCATAACACACTCGCACAGGGAACTGGCGTCGTTGAAGTATAAACGGCCATTTTGTTTTTTTCGCTGTCAGTTCTATTATAGGAATATACACAACGTCACCTATGTGAGAGCCAGTGATAATAACAGCCTGGAGAACACGATTGGCAAGGCCGGTGATAATAAGTCTTGTACCATTACACAAACCACTTGCTTGATATAAATTTTTGAGAAGCATAATCGGGACACCTTTTTTGAGGAGCAGTCTGTGCTGAGGAAAATTAACCACGGAGATTGCATTTAGGAATTCAGGAGGATAAAAAAGATTAATTTCCTGCGATGTATCAGTGGGGCTAGCTATTGAATCAGAGCTTAGGTATTCCTTACTGTCTGTAGATATCATTGAAAGAACAAAGGAATTGATTTCATCAGCTAATTCATTTGTAGGCGTTAAGATAGCTCACTCACGTAGATATGCAGGGTTTTGATACTGGTCAGCAAAATTTGTATAGGTAGAAGAGACAATGGCTGTAATTTTGTCACCATCTGTGCGGATCAAAAGATCTTCTGGTATTTTTATCCAGGTCGAGTCGACCTCACCGGCACGCCTACCCATTGGCAGTTTTCCCTCCCAAGGTCTAAAATCCACTTGCTAAATAGGGCTCTTTCTTGCTGTAGGGTAGTATCTGTGGTTGGCACATGTAATCTCATGTTAATTGACAATCGTAAAACCGTGACAAATTGCCACAGGGGGGAATTAGTGATTGTTGCAGAAATAATCTGTGGTCTGGTACCACCCTCAATGACAGGAAGTATCTGCCTAAAGTCTCCACCTAAAACTACAACCATGCCTCCAAAAGGGATTGCAGCAAACGATGGGTCATCGATAGACAAAACATCATGTAAAGTTCTATCTAATGCTTCGAAACATTTTCTATTTGTCATAACTGCCTCGTCCCAAATGATCAAGGAGGTCTCTCGAAGAAGACTACTCAGATTTGTACCTCTTTTTATATCGTACAAAGTTACTTCATCAATCTGTAACGGTATCTTAAAACGTGAATGAGCAGTCCGTCCACCAGGTAGTAGAAGAGATGCGATGCCTGAAGATGTAATAGTCAAAACAATTTTTTTTTGACCCCGAAGAAAAGCAACGATAGCACTCCACAAGAAAGTCTTTCCAGTGCCGCCATATCCAGAAACAAAGAAGAACGAAGGTCTTTTTTGCATGACAGAATCAACAATACATTTGTAAGCAACACGCTGGTCACTGTTAAGTTGGTTAAATAGAAGTACAGCTTTCTTTGCAAGATCAGCAGCATCGTATGACATTTCATCATGAATTAATGTGTTGGCATGGAAAAGACCACTATAGTCTGTTCTAGGCGGCAAATTATATTCACTTATCCTAGAGCCATTTCTTATAAATACTTCAGTAAGTTCGGCAAGCAGCATGTTCTTAAGCTCCTCGTTAGGAATGATGTAGGCTGGGTTGTGGAGGGTTCGCCTTAGCCGATATTGGATATCATCAGCAAGGCTGATCCAATACCGTTCGAAAATATTTCTCTCATCTTTAAGGCCGCAATATATAAGCATTGTGACAAACAACTGCCGAAGACGTGGGCCAAATCCCCAAATCAAAGCTTCATCAAAAGCCCGATACCATTCGGTGTCATCACCTAATAGACCCCTAGCAACACACGCCTCTTTGAAGGTATTGAAGTTTGACCCTCATACATTCTAAGATGTATATAAGACTGTGCACACTTCACAACCATTAGCAGCGTTCGCAAGTAGTACAATTCACCACTGGATGGATGGACATAATAAATACGTCCTATCTTCTCACCACCCGCCCTTTGATGCAAGACCTATTGTCTGGATCCCATGTCCCACTTTGTTGGGAAATCACAATAAGTTAGTGATCGAGCGCATGGAAATGTCTCATTAGCTACAACCATTCTGTAAGCATAGTTTTCCTTAAGAAATCATTATCAACAATTTTAGTCAGGTCTGCACCTGCACGGAAGCTATAGCATTCATATCAGGCATATGGACTGGTAATCTCTCATCAGATGGACCTTGCTATGTATGCTATAGCCATAAATGCGGCCACAACGCATCTTGCTCACATATATACCGACATTCTAGATATTCACAAACTCATCTACCGGAACAGAGGTGCCATTGTCCCTAGCAGGACCTGAGCTATTCATCCTTTCAAGAAGAACCTTGGAAAAATCGGGGACCTTTAGTGACATATTTGAATAAGTACTTTTACTTGTGTCTTATTACACCACTCACATTAATGTGGCCTTGGTATTTTTTTTAGCAAAGGCATGTTATATGGGACAACCCATCTGTTATCAAGACATTTAGCATTCTTATAGACATAACGACCATTGTTTCGGCATCTATAAAGAGCAAAGCTGTTTTCCATCAAGAGTTTGTTTCTGGCTCGATTTTTTGGGAAATGCTTAGACAGACACCCCTCTTTCATACAAACACATCTATGATCGAGCTCACCACATGGACCATGCATCATAAATTCAGAAACTAAAGTGTAGCCTAATGGGTCTTCGATAGGGTCTGGAATCTCAGTCAATAACAAAGGAATCAATCAGTTGTGCAGTTACCTGTTGGTCTTCTCCTCTCAACCAGATGAGGGTGTGAGCATGGCGGGAGGCCTCGTTTCTGGAACTCCACAGTATGCAGAACTAAGATAATGTAGACATCATATTAGTAGAAGACAGAACTGTATTTTAATACAGATGCAGATACATAAAGTAAACATAGATCAGAAGACATTACCAGCCTTTATGGACCATACACCCGACCAGCTTTAATATCATCTATATATTCACTAAGCTTCAGATTATAGACCCTAACAATGATATCAGCCCTATCCGTGGGCTTCTGGCCAGGTTCAATAATAGAGCTTCAGTGATTTCAGGCCATTTGGGATTACAGGTAAATGTAGAAAATAAATCAGGTGCACTGTGTACACGGCATATGGCAAGGCCATCCTGGAAATTTTCCTGGAAATAGCGTCGGCCCCCCGTGTGGCTGGACGGCAATATAATTTCTTACCAACATCAGTACCATCGACACAACCCTGACCAACAGCATCCGTAATACCTTGAAGTGTTCAGTTCTTAGGTCATCCTGTTTTCTAAGGATATACCACAAACGACATTCATCTATGCAGGCACGCACATCAACAACAGCTTGGGAGACAGCAAGGCATAACAAAGATAAGGATTTTGCTGATCTAATCGGTAATGGCAGACAAAACAATATAATCCTGCATAGTCATTTTATTACGGACACCAGAAGAAGCTGCGTCGGTACCAATGTACGGGACATCAAGCTGAAAACCTCTCTCAGCATATACAAATAAAAGAGGATATTGTAGGGACATGTAAGCTGGATGAAGAGAAGAAATCTGCTGCAAATCATCGCACCTATGATGAACAATAATATCACGGCATGCCGCTTCAATGGTGAATCACCAACGACCAATGCTGCTAACTCAGAAGTTGTGGTACACTAAACTGGGGACCATCGCTGTCAGAAGGAGCAACTATACGGATAGCAATTTGTTCATGGTTGTATTTTCTAGACGCTCCCTCGCCATTCTAAATGTTTTGACCAAAGGATTACACTCATCAGGCATATCTATCAAACCAGCAACGATATGAGGATCTAGTTCATTAGCATCTCCATCAGTCGGATTTATAGCACGGATCCTGTTAGCAACCTCATTCGTGGTGTCCTAGATGTAGAGCTCAGCATATTTGGGAGGATCAGTTTTTTGCTTTGGCAAGAGGGAACAAATACGGTGGTGGACCTGACCATGTATCTTAAAATTTTTT